>JAJEJO010046452.1:0-50786 GCA_020662805.1 Glaucomys volans | reverse complement strand
GGGGGGTGTGCCTGCAGCGGGACTTAGAGGCAGATGGGATGTTTGGAACCCAGAAAGGGACCTCTAGGCCACCCCCCAGACCCCCATGACACTTCTTCCCTTCCTAACCTGGGACTTAACTCATGCCCCCGCCCTTCCCCAAGGTAGAACTTGCAGCCAGGGCCTGAGGTCACTAGTTGGTCACTCTAACCTCCCGTCCATTCCATGTCCCAGCTATGGTCCCCCCTCCTTTGGCCCTCATATAGTCCCCCCACTGTCCCCCACCCCCATTTTTGGCCTGAACTCTACAGAGGAAACAGCAGCTGGCAAACTCCGAAAGCTGGAATGAGAGAGATTCACAAACCAGATGTGCTCTTGCAGAGGGAGGCCAGTGGGGGATGGGAGCAAGTGAAAGGAAGAGGAAGACTCAGCCACTGTCCCACAGCAGCATCTCCTTAGCCCCAGGGCAGAGGGGCTGGAGGGTGCACATCTCCCCAGGTCTAGGGCAGCACAAGGATCATACAGAGATAAGTGAAGGAACTTTTCTCATCAGCCTTGGTGGAGAAAGCCCCAGGAATCTCCTGTGAAAAAGCTGAGGCCTGTGTTTGATTTCCTTCAGGGGGAGAGGGGAGGAAAGAAACACATAACCTACTTGGGGGCAGTCTCCACAGCCAAGGGAAGCCTTTTCTGTGCTGGGAAGGAGCTGGGGTGGGGGTGGGGGAGAAAACTTATAATCTGCTTACAGGCAACACCGGCCCTTTGCTGAGCCTTCTGCCCCTGAATCCAGAACCCAGGAAACCCACGTTGGTGGCCTGCAGCTTCAACAGTGGGTAAAACAGCCCTAAGTTCGGAAGCAAATAATCATCTCCCCTACCTCCCGGCACCTCATGAGAACAAGGACTTCCCAATGACCTGAGCTAACACTTCTAAGTGGTCACTATGCGCCAGTCAGCCACAGGTCTCAAACCCTTTGTATGCATTAATTCATTTAGATCCTCAAACCCCAGATGAGGAGACTGAGAAGTGATTAGTAACTGAGCATGTGGAGACTGATTAAGAAGAGAAACAAATGGCAGGGAGCACTCTGGTTCTGGCGCAGAGAGTGGGAGAGGGATTGTAGAGTGTGGCCTTCAGGGCCCCTAAGAGAGGAGGAGGACATAGAGGAGACAGACAAGGACAAGAATGTGTCCGAAGAGGGGTGAGATATGAGAAGAGGAGAAGACCAGAGAGGGAGGAGAGTAAGCAGCGAGACTGCAGAAAGAACACCAGGACACAGGGCCCGTCTGTTCTCAGCTTTGCCTGGAGATGAATGTGACCGCCATGCTAACTTCGCCAACACCCTGCCCCCCCCCAAACCCAGGCACCCAGCCCAGCCATGGCCCCCAGGGCCACCAAGCTGGAGCCAGAGCAGGAGGTGTGGGCTTGGGTGTGCGTCCAGACACAACACAGACCCCACTGCCCTGCCTGGGCCTTGGCTGTCATCCTCTGTCCCACTCTGGGAACTTGGGGGTGGGGAAGAGAAGAGAGACAAGAGAAGAGAGGCTGAGGGGAGAGCCCAGGCCTCGAAGGAGTCTTCTCCAGAGGAGGGGCCTAGGTCTTAGGTACCCCTCCAGAGCCTCAGAGGAGGCTTCCTCAAGGACGAAGAGAACTGAGGCAGAGGAGCAGAGGCTCTCCCTCGGAGATGGGTGGGGGATGTTTTCTAAAGGGAACCAAAGGGCCGGGCGCAGTGGCGCACGCCTATAATCCCAGCACTTGGGAGGCTGAGGCAGGAGGATCAAGAGTTCAAAGCCAGCCTCAGCAACTTAGCGAGGCCCTAAGCAACTCAGTGAGACCCTGTCTCTAAGTAAAATACAAAATAGGGCTGGGGATGTGGCTCAGTGGTGGAGTGCCCCTGGGTTCAATCCCCAGTACCAAAAAAAACCAAAAACAAATAAAGGGAACCAAACGTATATCTAAGCGAGCAGAGGAGGCAGGGGTGCCGAGGGCCTGGGGGGCAGAGTCTGCAGGAATCTGACCTTTCCAACATATGGGGGTGGGGCAGCAAGGGCGTCCCAGAACCAAACGGAGGGCTTTTCACTGAATTTTATGTATTTTGGGTGTTACCCGGTGGCTCCTTCCCGCAGCTCAGTGAGGCTCAGACACATTTTTGTCATTC
Source organism: Glaucomys volans (assembly GCA_020662805.1). Classification (NCBI taxonomy): domain Eukaryota; kingdom Metazoa; phylum Chordata; class Mammalia; order Rodentia; family Sciuridae; genus Glaucomys; species Glaucomys volans. Next base: position 48,652 of record JAJEJO010046452.1, on the reverse strand, counting down.
CTGAGTCTGGGCCTCTGCTTTGCGGCCTGGACAGATGGACAGATGGGGTGACTTAGACCGCCAGGAGAGAAAAAAGGTCTCCCCTTCCACCCTGAGTCAATATTGACTCAGCAGGACATTAGCCTGACCCATGACCTCCCTATCATCTTTTCCTTTCCCCACAAATAAAATCCAGACCCCTCAAATGCCTGGAAAGGTCAGCTTATCTCTCACCGGGCCTTTATAAGCCCTCCCTCCGTACCCTCCATGGCCTATGCTCACCAGTAGTAAAAGTTCTCAGCTCTTGACCTACTCTCCACATCTTCTTCCTTCAGTTCTCAGTCAGGAGGAAGTTCTGCCGTAAGTCTAAACTCCTTCCTTTCTTCTGAAAATACCTCCTTCTCCCTCTTAGCCCACAAGAGGTATCAAGTTTCCTTCTTCCAGAAACACTCTAAAATCCATCCCAAAATTAGTGGGGAAGAAGAGAAAAGAACTTGGAGGAAAGTGGAAAGGGAACTTCCACTGTTGCTTGGACAATCTAGATCTGGCCAGAGAGAGGATGAATAACTCCAAAATTGTGATGTGGGAACTAGAGAAGAAGTAGGAAAGCCCAGGAGAGATTCCCTATCCTAGGTAGCTTCTGAGATACCAAGAAGCCTGAATGGAAGTGAATGGAGACACGCAGAAGAAGTAAGACAAGTGACAGAAGACAGAAAGTCAGGGCAGAGAATGCCAGGAAGGCCAGGCAAATAAGAGATGAACCAAAAGGGTGATAGAGAAGTTCTGCAAGGCCAAGACTGCACACACGTGTCAACAAAAGACAGAGCCAGGCGCAGTGGCACAAGCCTGTAATCCCAGCAGCTCAGGAGGCTGAGGCAGGAGGATCCCAAACCTAAAGCCAGTCTCAGCAACTTAGTGAGGCTCTAACCAACTTAGTGAGACCTTGTCTCAAAAGAAAAGGGTTAGAGGGTGGGGTGGCATTGCTGGGGATATGGCTCAGTGGTTGAGTGCCCCTGATAACAAAAAAAAAAAGAAAAGAAAAGAAAAGAAAAGAAAAAGACAGGAAAGTAGGCAGGCAAAAAGATAGGAAAGGGGCTCAGCTCAGTTGCCAAGACAGTGACAGTTGTCCTGGGATGAACCCAGAGAATGACTACCTCATAAGACTCAGAGCAGGTTGGGGGGCAGCATATATCCTGGCTTGGAGAGATGGAGTCTCTGACCGTGTCTGACCCAGACACTGTTTTCCAGAGACCCAGAAAAAATAGGGGTCACTGCCTCCTACAGAGTGGAGGGAGGAAAGAAGGAAGCTGAGATCTTCAGCCAGGGAAGCCAAGGCCTGATAGAGACTTCTCCCCAGGAGAAGCAAGAGGCGCATCTGCCTCTCTTCCCTCACCCTTCATCTCCTTCTCAGGGAGGCCTTATACCAGTGCCTAAGGCCACTGCACCGGAAACACTCCAGAGCCAACTGCTTCCTTCTCCAAACAATGCAGGATCCTGCTAACCAAGCTGAAATCTGGGACAGAACACAGGGGGCAGGTTCCCTGGTGCGCACACTGACACCACCAAGTCAGGGACCCTTTTGCAGTTTGGCTCAATGGCACCAGATTGTCAAGGACAGCAAACCCTTCACCCAGAGCTGAAGCACCAGAAAGGTGGGGAATCCAAGGGGGTGGGAAGGACCCCCTGAGAAGGAGGACCCCCCTCCTCCCCCTGGGGAGGCTGAAACTACAGCAGGAAGGAAAAAAAAAAAAAGTGGCCATAGACTTGCCTAAGAAGGGCTTCCTAAAGGTAAGGAAGGAGTTGGTTTTTGGGTGCTGAGAATCTAACCCAGAGCCTCAAGTATGCTAAGCCTGTGCTCTACCACTGAGCTATGTACCCCCAGCCCAGAAAGGAGTTTTGAAAAGTTGGAATTTGGACAGGATTTGACTTTGGCCAGGACCCTGGCCGACATCCTTGGGAGGCCCAGTGATGGGGGAGCAGTAGAGGATAAAAGAACTTGGAGAAAATGGAGAGGGAACAAGATTGGACAGAAAAGAAGTCTTGAGAAACAGCCCCAAACATCAAAATGATCCCCAATAAATTTCTTATCCATCCTTGCTTTGCAAGATAAGGGTAAAGAGAGATGTTGAGGATATGGGTCTGAGCAGGGAGAATAGAGTTTGGAACTTTCCTCAGGGAGCCAGGAGGCTAACCCCAGCCTCACAGATCACTTCAATTGTCCACTTTTTCTAGAAGTGGTAATATATCTGCTCAAGGGATGGGGGGGTTGGAGAGAGGAAGTCAGCCTTCTTCCCTGAGCCGTTTCTGACTAGGGGTGCCCTCTCCACTACAAAATATCCCCTGAAATGAGACCTACATTTCTCTTCCTAGTCCATAGCCCATCTTTTTCCATCCTCCCTAGTAGCAAGTAAACTCAAGTTTGTCTGCTGGGGGAATGACAATTCTTCCCAAACAGAAGGGGACCCAGGAGGCAGTTTCAGGCATAGAGGGAAAGCAGGACGGTCTGTGACAGCAGGAAGAAGGAAGGTTAGATGTTAAGTTGTGAGGTAGGCCAGGAGATTTTCTTCTCTGAAAAGCTCAGAAGGAAGTTCAGTTTCTATGTGCCCAAAGGTAAAAAGGCAGGGACATGGACAAGGTGGTGCCTCTGAATAGAGGAGACCATACATTTCTATACAATTGTCCTTTCCTACCCACCTGAGTATTCATATTCCTGTTTCAAGGAGAGGAAATCTGGTATGTGTTTGGGGAAAGGTCCTCTCCCTGGGACTTTGGATAGAGTTTGGTCTGAGCTGGGGAGCCAGAAGTGGACAGGGCAGAGATTCTTAAAAAGGGAAGGGAGACAGTTAAGGAGAATATGTCCAGCCTCCCTCATCTAATTACCACTGACCAACTCACGTGTGGCAATTAGGACCCCTTTAAGACTTTGCAAGGGCAGCTCTCTAGGGCCCATTCCTGACCTCTTCTGCTTTCCAGAGAGACCTGCTTGCTTCTACCTAACAGCATCTGCCCTTCTTCACCGGGGTCCTGACGGTCTGCCTCCCTTGCTCAAAAATTTTTTTCTTTCCCTCCCAGAAGCAGTTGCACACAAATCTCAGCCTCAGTTTCTCTTCTCCCCACACAGGGTTGAGAATAAGAAGAGAACATGATCAAGGAAGGAGTCAAGGGCAGAGGGTGGGTGTGTGGGCTGGTCTGGAGGATTTTCAGGGCAGAACCTCTTTTCTCCTCTTGGACAGATAATTGCTCAGGGTGGTGGGGGAGGGAGGCAGACAGTCCCCAAGATGGCATGATTGAGGGTCACTGAATAAACTGTTTTTCTGGGCACAGCTGCTTCCTGACCCTCTAACCCTCTTCTCCCAATTGAAGCAAGTGAGGGAGAGGGGACGGAGGTGGGGGTGGGGGTAGATAATCTGGTTTCATAGAAAAATTTTCCCAGTCCAAGCCTGGCATGATTTAGAAGACAGAGGAGGGGTGTATGATGGTAATGAGGCCGTTTTGTCCCTGGGTGAGAGGGAGAAGATGACTGGAAGGGATGAACCCAGCCCTTTTCAAGTCAGGGACCCAACCCAGCCCAACCCCATGACCCCAGCTTAAAGCTTAGGCAAGGACTGAACTGGTGACTCACAAGAGGAAAAACAGCTGACAGAAAAGGGGGAGAGGGGACCCCATTTTCCCAAAAGGACACAGTTCTAGCCCAAGACTAAGGGCAGTATACAGAATGTGTGAGTGAGATGGGGTGGGGTTGGAGTTAAACATATTTGCTTAAGGATTGAGGAACTGGGATGGGGGGAGCATAGCCATAACCCCCATCCAACCTCCAACTCTCCTTCCAATCCAAACTGTAATCAAGCCAGAAGTCGTGGAGAAAAGAGTCTCAGACCCTCCTACCCCAGTCTTCCAGGCCATTCTCCAGCCCCCTTCCCCAATGATGACATCTGACGTCTTTTCATCTCAAAGCTCCCAGGAATTAAGAAGGGAAATTCAAAGTCACATAGCATCGCTGCCCTCCCCTGCACCCCCCAACACAGCCCTACCCAGGCTACTGACAGAGGCCCTGAGAAGGGGAAGTGCCCACTTCGGAACCCAGGCAGCCAGCCCTGAATTCTGGACCCAGGCCTCCAAGGCTGCGGGGGCGATTCCACACCCAAGCAGGGGGCCCTCCCTCTCCCCACCCACAGCCTTCTTGGGCCTGCCTGCCCTCTGCCCAGCGGGGCACCCTGGCCCGGCTTTCCCATCCAGCCTTCAGAGGCTACTGCAAAGGGCCCCCCGCCCCCTTTAGCTGCTGTACATTGCAAATCTGAATTCCTTCACAATTCAGATGGGGGGTGGGAGGGTGGAGGATGTAGGGGAGGCGGAGGCCCTCCCCAACCAGAGATGGGAAGAGAAGGCCTCTCAATCCCGGGATCAGAAAAAGGGGGAGTCTCTTCTCCCTAACCAGGCCTCTGGTCTTTGTTTGGGCTGGGGGCTCCCCCGAAGCATCATTTGCCCAGGGCCCCCATCTCCCAAATCGGACCCCCATCCCCGCCCCCAGTCGGGCCGCTGCTGTGTCAGCTGGACTGGGATAACAAAAGGCACCCCCTCCCGCGTCTCTCTTCCCCATCCGTACGCAGGAGTGGGGGCTGGGGAGGGGATGCCCCCAGGGGTCCAAGGGGGCCGCGGAATCTCACTCACCGTCGATAGCGGCCGCGACCAGAGCTGAGAGCAGGGGCAGCACCAGCAGCAACGTCGGGGTCAGCATGGTGTGGGCTGATGCAAGCAGCAGCCCCCTCCCCTCTGGTCCTGCTACTTCTCGCCCTCGCCCCCCCCAGCTGGGGGGTCCCCTTTTATCCTCCTCTCCTCCTCTTCTCTATTTTTATTCTTTCCTTCAAGCAAAGAGCACCAGGGTGTGGGTGAAGAGGTAGAGTTCCAAGCCACTCGGGAGGGCCTGATGACGGGGGTGCGCCCCCTGCCCCCAAATCCAAATCCTTCACCCCCTGCTTTACTCCTCGCTCCTCTTTACCCCTCCCCGGGCGAAGCTCACAGCCCCATCTCGGAGCCGCCTCCGGCTGCAAAAATGCACAATTGGGAGGAGGCGGGGTGGGGGGTGGGGGGCGTGGACCGGGTGGGGAGCCTTTGGAGGGGGCTTGATAGAGCTCTGGGGGCGCCCCTCGTTTCCGCCTCCTCAGTGCACGGGCCTGGAGCTCGCACCGCTGTTCCCCGGACTGAAGTGCCGCGGGGGGGCTTGAGGGGGGAGAGGGAGGGGACGGAGAGAGGAGGGAGGGAGGGAAGGGGCGGGGAAAGAAAAGGGGGGGGAGAAAGAGCTACGCGGCAATCCTGCGAGTGCGCATGCGCTGATTTGGCGCGCTGCCCTGGGGAGGGGGAGTCGGAGCCGCGACAAGCTTCGGAGTTCTGGGAAGCTGTCCGAGAGTGGGAGTCCCGGGGGCCGCTAGCCGGCTTGGGTCCTGGGGCGCCCTCTCCTGTAACTAGGCCTTCTCCCCTGCGCTCCAGAGAGCTGAAGGGGCTGAAGGGGCTGAGGCTGGGATGGAGCAGTGGGCGAGCAGATCTGAGCGCTCCTCGTCTTTGAAACTCGGTGTCATACCCTTGGCTTTCAGGCCCTGGCTAGGGGTGTGAGGGTCCAGAAGCGGGTGTCTGGACCGAGGCCCGTTTTCTTCGGGGAACTCTGACTGTGCCTCCCCTGCCCGGGGTGGGGGCAGGGACCGCCAGTCGGCGGGGAAGGTACGGAAAGGCTGAGCTTTGATTTGGAGACTTTGTAAAACCGGGACCGGGATTGGGGCCTGCGGTGGAGGGGGGCGGGGTGGAGGAGGGCCGCGAGGGCCCGCCCCCACCTCGCTCCCGGGCTCGGAGTAAACAGGGACACCCGCGGGGACACGCTGGAGCTTGTCTGCCCGCCTAGGGCTCGGGATGGAGCCCACCTTAGGACCCGCCCCGTCCTGCTCGCCTGGCACCGGGCGTGGGAGGGGCAGGTCCTGGTTTGGAGGGAGGTGAGTCACCAGCGGGTGGGGTTTGAGGAAGGGCCACCCCCTTTTCGCCCCAAGAAGTCGGGCTCATTTATTTTTTTGGTGTGTGTGTTTTATTCCTTCTGACTGGCTTCCCACCAAATCAGGGTTTTAGATTCTGAGCAACAGGGATTTGGAATAAGAGGAGGGACTCTGGACCTCCTTTCCAGGCCTCGGTTCTGAGGGGGTGTCTGCTAAGTGCTGGACCTTTGTCCCCAGGCTCAGCCCGATCGCGAATGATAGTCTAAATCCAGAAGGCTGTGCTCTAGGGAGGGTGAACGTGCTTCTGGCCACTGCCCCCTTCTGGGCGCCGTTTGAAGACTATACCCTAGGTGTCTGACTTTCTAAGTGTCTGAAGTCAGAGTTCAGGGAGACCGGCAGGTGACCTCAGCTGACAGAGATGGACATTAGAGTTGAGGGACAGTTGCACCAACCTTCTCTCTCTTAAGTGCTAGTCAGGGAAGGGCTTTCACTCCAGTGAAAGGGCAGAAAGAGGAGCAGCAAAGAACTTCTCAGTTAATGACAGTGAGCTTGACCTTTCCCCCAAACCAGAGCTTTGTCCTGGCTCTCTTTACTCAGGGCATGATCACCTGCCTTTAGTCTTCAGGTTGGAAACAGACTTTTGGCCAGACTTGACAGGGTCTTTCTTTCCTATATCCAGCCCTACCAACCTATGTTCAAAGCCTGTGAATTTTTCCCTTTGAAATATATCTCATATTTCCTGTTTTAACTGCCAGAGGGTTTCCTCCAGCAGGGGAGGGGTCTTTTTCCTTCTTCTTTCCAGTTCCCATGGCCTAACACAGTGCCAGGTCCAAGCAGGGACTGTCCAAATGTTTTTAATGGATGCCTACTAGGTGGGTTCCTGTCAGGACTCCCCCTGACTGTGTGGTGAAGTGAAATATGTTGAAGGTGACCTCAGGCAACTTTATTAGGAAAAAGACAAAGAGCTACCATATATATGTAGCCTAAGTATTGTGAGTGGCTCTCCACAGAGCTATCTTATGCAAGTGAATTTCCCTAAAGCTCCACTTCCTGTGTGTCTTCCTTGCTGGCAGACCTCTACTGGGTGTCTGTAGACAACTGAAACAAATGTGAACCTTTCTCCCAGTCATGGCCTTCTAAAATCTGGCCTTGGCCAGCGTGTCAACATTTACCTCACTTGCAACCTCCCAATTCCTGCTAGCTCCTGAATGTGAATGTGTAGTTATTTTTTATTAACTTTGCATTGTAAAAAAAAAAAAAATCATAAAACTTAGTGGCTATAAAACTCAGCATGCAGGGTTGGGGTTGTGGCTCAGTGGTATAGCTCTCGCTTAGCATGTGTGAGGCCCTGGGTTCCATCCTAAGCAGCACATAAATATAAAATAAAGGTATTGTGTCCACCTACAACCAAAAAAAAAAAAAACAAAATAAAAAAAAAAAACAACTCAACATATAGAAAGGTAGAAGGTGAAAAGGCAGCTGGCCACTCTCCCTGATCCCATTCTTTAGCTCCACCCTCAACTTAGCAGTTCCCTGGGACTTCTTCCAGAAGGGTTTTTAAAATAATATACAAATAAAAGTAAATATCCGTTGAAACCACCAGTGAGCTCATATAATACATATTGTTCGTGCAATTTGATTTTTTTCAATTAGTTTTTCTTGATCCCTTTCCACACTATACACATTCAGCTGACACTTTATATTGGCTCCTTGGAAACTCCTTACTTGAGTGCTCCCCACACTCTATTGGGATTATTGGGCCCTTAAGTTATTTCTACTATGTGAAATGCTAAATACATCTCAGTAAAACGAGAAAATGCATATTTCTACCTGAGCCTTTGATTATTCTGTTCCCCCAGTTTCTCTACCTTTCTCAGAAAAGTTCTATTATTCTTGCTCTGCCCATCTTCCCTGTTCAAAACTTGTACTCAAGATGACCTGAATATCCAGAGTTTAGCCACTTAATTTTGTGAGTACTGTGTTCACCACCAGACTATAAACTTCTTGAGGGCAGAGACCATGTTTTTCAATCCTTTGTATCCATCCATCTCTTGATTGGTGCAGAGGTTGACAGGAGTGTTTGAACTTGGGGTTCTTGCCTGCTAGTGGAATGGGATTTCTCCTAACACACATATTATTCAATCCCTCTCCACCTCAGTGTCTTTTCTGTATATCCACTTCTTAAGAAGCTTTTTCCATCATCAAATACTTGGGTTGGAATGATAGCCCAAATCATGGGAAATCAAGAAGGAATTTCCTGAAATTCATGATTGGGATACCTAGAGTGATGATAGGCTGCAAAGAAGTTGGTATGGGAAGAGGATATCTTCTCTCAGCAAATTATTAACCCCCCTCCTTTTCTGCATGTAACAGGATCTCTAGTATGGGGCATTAAGCAGGCAGTTCTGGTACTGATCGTTGGCCAGAGGCTACTACCACCTAGTGGTCAGTCTAAGAAGTGTGAATAGAAAGGGATATGGGTCTGATGGAAGGTGGAGAGAGGGAAAAGATATTTATTGAGCAATTATTATGTACCACATCCATGCAATGGACTTTGTATGGTTTAACCCACTTAAGTCTCACCCTTGAAGCATGGGTGTCATTTCCAATTTGTAGACCAGGAAATTGAGTCTCAAAGAGATTAAGGAATTTGTCCCAAATCACTGAGTGGATTGGAGCCCAGATTTCATTCATTTATTAAACATTTGTTAGGTACCTCATATGTTCCAAGATTACAGTTTGGTGGGGTTGCTCAATAATGTAACTGAAAATTACAACCCAGTACCTTAAAGTCCATGATGAAGGCATGCACACAGGGGCATGGGAACCAGGGAAGCATATATGTTCCAGATAAGGGGGCGAAAGCAGCGAGGGCAGATGATGCCAGGCTAAATGTTGAAAGAGGAAGGAAATGACAAGCAATGACAGGAAGAAAGGGTGTTTCAAGCTGCAGGACAGGCAAAGGCATGTAGGCATAAGGGAGTTTAAACATTTGAAGAATGGCAAATATGGCATGGCTCAAGTTTAGGTAATTTGGTGTGGGAAGGAGAGTAATGGATGAACTATCAAGAAGCATAATCACAAAGGATGATTTTAGCCACACTAAAGACTTCTGTGTTTTTCTTTTTTTAATAGAAGTAGTGTGGAGGGCTGGGGTTGTGGCTAAATGGTAGAGTGCTTGCCTGGCACATGTTAAGGCACTGGGTTCGATTCTTAGCACCACATAAAAATAAATAAAAGTATTGTGTCCATCTACATCTAAAAATATTTTTAAAAAAGAAATAGTGTGGAGCCAGATGGAACAGTGATGAAGTCTTTAGTGCATCAGTGATAAAGCTGTTGAGGAAGAGCATTTTGAGACACTAAGGAAGTAGCATCTAGTGTACTAATAGGTTTATTATGTAGTCCTAAAGATAATGACTGAGAAACTTCAGCTCGAATTAAAATGTTCTCAATGTTATCACACTTGGGCTGTACATTGTAATCATCTGAGAAGTTTAAAAACTTTCTAGTACAAAAAAAAAAAACCCACAAAACTTAATACTGAAGGACTTACCCTACTTGATTTTAAGACTTGTGAGCTAAAGTAATCAAGATAGTGTGGTACTGCCATAAGAATTAATGGATTCATAGGACAGAATAGAGAGCCAGAAATAGACTCACACTTAACAGTTATTTGATTAAAAAAAATCAAAATTCTATATGCATTTATTTTATATATTTTTATCTTGGAATTGTTTTGTTTTCATTTGATTGGTTTTCTATGCATCTTATCTTTTTCCCCCAAATCTTTCAATATAAGAAACAAAATCATATAGTTAATCAATTTATTATTTTAATTCCTTAGTGTTTACCACGCCTCCACCCAGCTCCCCCTACCCTGCCCTATACCCCTGCAGTCCTGATTTGGTATTGGCTGGGCATATCATCCTTTCTTTAGCTCCTCTTCACTAGTGATCAGGGACTTTACTTGAATCTGGAACTAGTCTGGGACCAGACTATTGGAGGTTCCCTATTATTGAATGAAGGTACCGCTAAAAAAGCCTCCACTCCAAGAATCAGGGATGCAGGACCTATTTCAATGTAACTGTTGGCAGCTCTGTGCTTGTTTGGGGTGCCGCAACTTCTCAATTGGATTCTGGACTTTTCATAAAGGTATTTTGATCCATATATTGTCAAATCTGTGTTTCTGGGAGGGGGTGAAAGGTGGCATTTTCTATTGCTGACATCACTCCAAAGGTCATTTGATTCCCCTACCACCATCACTAGCATTGATCCCAGGGCCTTACCCATGCTGAGCAAGCATTCTACTACTGAGATACCTCTCTCTCTCTCTCTCTCTCTCTCTCTCTCATTTTATTTTTGAGACCACAAGTTTGAGGCCAGCCTCAGGAATTTAGCAAGGCCCTAAGCAACTTAGCAAGACCCTCTCTCTAAATACAAAATAAAATGGGCTGGGATGTGCTCAGTATTTAAGAGTCCCTAGGTTCAATCCCTGGAACAACAGCAACAACAACAACAACACCCACAATTTAGTACTTCTCTTTACCCACCAAAATAGACTTTTAAATGAACAATACCAAATATTAATGGGAGCCAGGTGTGGCGGCGTACAACTGTAATCCCAGCAATTCAGGAGAATCACAAGTTCGAGGCTAGCCTCAGCAGTTTATTTATTTATTTCTTTTTGATTTTTTATTTACTTATTGATTCATTGAACACAAATGGAGTACAGCTATTGTTTCACTGGTTGTACACAAAGTAGAGTCACACCATCTGTGCGTTCATGCATGTACACAGGGCAATGGTATCTGTCACACATTCTGTTATTATTTTTACCCCCCACCCGCCCCCACCCCTCCCTTCCCTCTATGCTAGCTATCCTTCCTCCATGCCTCAGCAGTTTAGTGAGGGCCTAAGCAACATAGAGACCCTGTCTCAAAACAAACAAACAAAAAAAGGACTGAGGATTTAGCTCAGAGGTAAAGTTCCCCTATATTCAATTTCCAGTACCAAAAAAAAACCAAAACAAATATTAATGGAATGTACAGCAGCTGGAGCTCTTGTATATCCTTCGTGAAAATGTAAAGTGCATATTGATTTGAAATAAGGTGTGGTATTTTCTTATTTAACTAAGCATGCACCCTATGACCCACTTAGTCATTCCTAGTAATTTATCCAAGAGAAATGAAAACATGTTCACACACAGACTTGAACACAGAATATTCACAGCAATTTTCTTTCAAATAGCCAAAAACTGGCTATTGCTTACGTATTACATCATTAAAAAGTAAAAAAGACAAACTGTGGCATATCTTTGCAATGGAATACTGCTCAGCAATAAAAATTAACAACCTATGGATGCATACAGCAACACAGATGAATCTCAAAAAGCGTTAAGTAGGCTGGGCACAGTGGCCCACACATATAATCCCAGTGACTAGAAGACTGAGGCAGGAAGATCACAGGCTCGAGACCCACCTCAGCAATTTAACATGACTCTCATTAGCTTAATGAGACCCTGTCTCAAAATAAAATAAATGAATGAATGAATGAAAAGTAAATAAATAAATAAATACATACATAAATAAATAAAAGGTCTGTGGATATAGTTCAGTGGTAAAGTGCCCCTGGGTTTAATCCCCAGTATCCACCACCCCTCCCCCTGCAGAAAGTGTTGAGTATAAGAAGGCAAACATAGAAGTACATCTTGTATCACTCCAAGTCTATCAGAACGGTGGCTCCCTGCCTCCACCACTTGGGATGGATGAGAGTAATGATGCACATCTTTTTTCCTTTCCTCTCTTTTATTTTTTTCCTTTTTTGAGTGGTGCCGGGGATTGAACCCAGTACCTTGCACATGCAGGGACCAGCTCTCTACCACTGAGCAATACCTCCAGCCCACAATCTACATCTTGATAGGAGTTTGAATGTCACACAGCAACCACATGGTAGGGCAGAAATTTGAACCCAGATGCCTGGCCCCAGAAGGCATAGTTTACTACCACACATTGCCTTGTTCAGGACACTGAGCGTCAAGTGTGAATGCGATCACACAGAAAGAGTAGAGCATGCAGAGAGATAGGAGGAAGACTAAGAAAGAGGGGCTGTGAAAGTCGGCTGGAGAAGGGCTTACTCAAGAATGACTAACATGGCAGCCGGATGCAGTGGTGCAGGCCTGTGATCCCAGAATCAAGAGGCTGAAGCAGGAAGATCACAAGTTCAAAGTTAGCCTCAGCAACATGGTGAGGTCTTAGGCAACTTAGCGAAATCCTGCTTCAAATTAAAAAATAAAAAGGGCCGAGGGGGTAGCTTAGTGGTGGAGTGCCCTGTACACCAAAAAAAAAAAAAAAAAAAAAAAAAAAGACTAATATGGTTGGATGACTAGGGCTGTAGCTCAGTTGTCTAACATGCTTAAGATCCTGAATTTGATCTCCAGGCTGCGCTAGCACACACGCGCACACGCACACACACACGCACACACACACACGAATAATAGTGTTGAATATTGCTGAGATTTGTGAGATAGGAAAAGGGCACAACACTTTGGAGGACATGGAATATGGGCCAAAACTAGTTCACTGGACTGGTGGGGCCAGCAACCAGCTAGCAATGTAATGAGGAGGTGAAGAAAGGAAGACAGTGGATGTGAATAACACATCCCCAAGAAGCTTGGCTTGCATGGGGGAAGAGAGAAAGGCAGACAGTAATTAGAGGGCTGGAATTTCCTTGCAGAGGCTCAATTCTGACCACAGCTGGTTCCATCCAGAGATGTTTGACTTTGCCCACCCACCAGGACTTCTGTTTGTCCTTCTGGGAGCTGAAGGTCTGTCAGCCATAGTAAGCCTATGACAGCCTGAGAGATTCTTGTGGAGTCTTGAGATCAGCTGATCCCACCATTGCTCACATCCTGTCACCCTTGGCAGGCTGTGATGGGCGTCCACCCTTCTTTATTAAGACCAGTGCTTCCTTTTCCTAACCACTATTGCACTACTCCCCACCCCGTTCCTTTGCACAAAGGAGCCACCCTCAGTTCATATTGTCCCTGCTCCTCTCTACTTGTTTGAAACGTGGTTCTTCCCTGTGGACACTTCTTTTGATGAGATCTCACTTATTTTCCCATGTACACCAGTGGGTTGGTAGTGGAAGCATAGACAGCCTGCTCTGGGCCCACTGCTTATAGCCATTATGCTTCACCAGGGTCTCAGCTGGGGAATGCATTTAGCAGCATTAGAGACCCAATTAGAGTAGACTGAACAATGAAGAGTTGTAGAGTAGGCCCAGGCTGATTCGTGAAGGGTTTTCTGCCTCTTCACACTGACACTATGTCCTCAGTGATTACTGGGATCCCTCCTCATATCTCCAGTGTGGTTGCAGCTCTTCCAGTCCTCACAAGTGGGCGTGGCATTGAAGAATGAAACCTTTTCCAGGAGTCCCCAAACTCCTATGGGCTGGGATTGGATCACTGACCAGGGGAATGGAAATACCTGATTGGCTAGACCACTTGGATTCCTCTCCTGAATTGGTGGGAGGGAATACCTGTACAAAATCAGGACTCTACCTCAAGGGAGAAGGACTTGACTGCTGATTAAGCACCATCAGTGCTTGCCTCAGTAGTCATAAAATCCACTTTCTTTAAGGTCCAGCTATATTGCTAAAGGGCTGACGCCAGACTGACTTGATTCGTCCCAGCTCCCTTACTTTGGCCTTGGGCAAGTTGCCTGGCTTTTCATGCCACCATTTCCTTGTCTGCTAAATGAGGGCTACTAGCACTATTCAGTAGAATTTTCTGTGATGATTGAAATGTCCCCCATCAGCGTACTATAGTAGCCACTGGCCTATGTGGTTATTGAGCATTTGAGATGTAGCTAGTGCATGTGAGGACTTTTTTTTTTTGGTACCAGGGATTGAACCCAGGGGCTGGGCTACATCCTCAGCCCCTTTTTATATTTAGTTAGAGATAGGATCTCACTGAGTTGCTTAGGGCCTCGATAAGTTGCTGAGGCTGTCTTTGAGCTCACAATCCTCTTGCTTCAGCCTCCTGAGTCTGGGATTATAGGCATGTGCCTCAGCACCCAGCTTAAATTTTTAAGTTAAAATTAAATAATCACATGTAGTTATTACTTCTATAAAATGTGTAGTGCTTCAACTTTTAGGCAGGAATTGAAGTAACACATAAAGCCTCATGTAATAGTAATTCCTACTGTCACTGCCACCTACCTCCTGGTGACCCAACCATACTCCTTGAAGAATTTGGCAGGTCTTCTGCAAACCAAGATGGCTTTAATGCTTACACAGTGACCTGTAGTCCAGCCAGCACTTTGATTTCTTGCCCTCCTCACGTCCACCGACTCACCTCCATGCTGCCACAGCCACTCACTCTCTCAACCTGTCCAACATCCCCCAAGAGAGCAGGACTGAAATCTCACACCTGTTTTCTGACCACAACACCCTAGCTTCCTACTCCTATCCCTTGCCCCAGAAAGCCTACTCTTTAGGTCTGTTGAAACTTTCCAGCTCCTTGGTTCTATTCTTGCCTTACCTACTGGCCCCTCATGTCTTTACTTCTCTTCCTAATCTGTCTCTTCCACAGGCTTCCCCTCAGCTCTTCAACCAGATGGCCTCCTTTTGTTTATTAACCCTCTGATCCAGTTTCAAACTTACCTTTTCAGTCTGTCCTCCACTCTGTAGGTAGGGTGATAGCTGTACTAAATGTCATGCTATTACTCACCTTCTAAATCCTCCAACACTCCCCATTGCCAGCTACCACTTGTTCTCAGAAGGCACAAAGCTCCCACAAGTATCCATGCCTTTGCATGTCCTTGGCTTTCTTCCTGGTTCAACTCTCTCCTTGTTCTTCCTTCAAGATCTAGTTCAGACTTTGACACTGTTGGTGGGATTGTAAATTAGTACAACCACTATGGAAATCAACATGGAGGGTCTTCAAAAGACTAGGAATAGACCCACCATATGACTGAGCTATACCACTTTTCAGTATTCATTCTAAATACTTAAAGTCAGAAATACATGCATACCTGTGTTTATAGCAACACAATTCACAATGGCCAAACTATGGAACCAGTCTAGCTATCTGTGAATGGATGAATGGATAAAGACAATGTGGTATACTCACACAATGAAGTTTTATTCAGCCATAAAGAAGAATGAGGCCAGGCAAGGTTGGATTATATGCCTATAATCCCAGTGACTCCAGAGGCTGAGGCAGGAGGATCGTGAGTTCAAAGTCAACCTCGGCAACTAAGTGAGGCCCTAAATAACTTAGTAAGACCCTGTCTCTAAATAAAATATGTAAAATGGCTGGGGATGTGGCTCAGGGATTAAACACCTCTGGGTTCAATCCGGTACAAAAAAAAAAAGGAAAAAGAAAAAGGAAATTATGTCATTTTCAGGAAAATGAATGGAACTTGAGAACATTAAGCAAAATAATCCAAACTCAGAAAGTCAAAAGTTGTATGTTTTCTCTCATATGTGGGAGCTAGAGAGGAAAAAGAAAGAGAAAGATGGGGGGGGTGTATCTCATAAAAATAGAAGGGAGATCAGTAGAGAAGAAGAAAGGAACCAGGTGGAGGGAGGAGGGAAGGCAAAGGGGAAATACTGGGGAATGATATTGACTGAATTATATTGTCATATCATGTTCACGTACAAGTATATAAAAACAAATCCCACCATTATGTATAATTATAATGCACCAGAAAAAATACAGAAAAAAAGGTCCAGTTCAGGCATTATCTCTTCCAGGAAGTCTTCCCTGATCCCACCCCCAAATCCTCTGCCTAGTTTAGTGCTCCTCTGAGTACTCCCATGGCACCCTGTGCTTATTGAAATTGCAGCCCTGATTATCCTGTAGTATCATTATCTGCTAACTACTCTAACCCTGCCTCTTAGTTATAAGTGCCTGAAGACAGACGTAAGTACTAGAAGGATTGGTTTTGTTTGTTTGATACCAGTTTCATTTTATTTTTCTAAAGGTGGGAGGGCTTTGAACATGTACATGCTGAAAGGATAGAGCTATAATAATTAGAAAGCAAGAGATCAGAGGTTTGGCAGATCAAGAGGTAATGAATAGAAGCCTGGCATGGTGGCCCATGCCTGTAATCCCAGCGACTCAGGAGGCTGAGGCAGGAGGATTACAAGTTCAAAGTCAGCCTCAACAACTTAGTGAGGCCCTAAGCAATTTATTTTTATTTATTTATTTAATTTTGTGGGGCTGGGGATTGAACCCAGGACCTTGTGTTTCCAAGGCAGGCACTCTACTGCCTTGAGCTATATCCCTAGCCTGTGCCCTGAGCAATTTAGTGAGACCCCATCTCCAAGTAAAAAATGAAAAGGGCTGGGGATGTGGCTCAGCGGTTAAGCGTCCCTAGGTTCAATCCCTGGTACCAGAAAAAAAAAAAAAAAAAAGATAATGAATAGAATAAGTGCTTGGATGGAGAGGCAGAAGGCAGGGGCCCTGAGCCCTGGTGGAGGAATATACCTCGGATAGAGAAAGGGTTCCATTCTTTGAGTCTGCAGGTACTGGTAAGTATGTCTATTGGTAGGTGGCAGGCAGGAAATTGGTGGAGTTTCCAACTGAAGGCCCCTGTTTTCTCTAATCTCAGTGGTGAATTGATAACAAAGTGGATGTAAATTTGGGCAGAGTGATGTAGACCTGGGAGAGAGAGCTGGCAAGGGGCCCTTAGCAACTTCCCATCTTCTGTGACCTCTTCCTTTCATCCCTCAGTCCTCCACAAATCCCAGGCAACTACCCAGTGATCCTCTTCTGTCTGGTCTATGAAATGTACTGAGCTCCAGCAATCAATGCATCAATAAATTTAGTCCTTATATAAGAAAATTTGTGTAAAACATTTAGCCCAGCTTCAGGTACATAGGACACACTCAGTTAATGGCAGCCCTGCTGTATTTACTAACAAGGATACATGCTGTCTTTTCTAGCTGTGTGTACTGTGTGGTAAGTCCCCACCCTCCTCCAGCTTATGTTCTCATTAAAGAGGAAGATGTGCCTATAAAATCATTAAAATGCAATGCAAGACTGGGGTGTAGCTCAGAGGTAAAGCACCTGTCTAGATGGCAAAGCCCTGGGTTCTATCCCCAGCACCACAAAAACGAAAACAGCTGAGCACGCCCCCCTCGCAATAAACCCCCACAAAAAAATAAAAAAAGTAATACAGAATAATCTGTGATGGTCATCAACATCCAAAAGATGCTTTTTTAAAAAGAAATTTAGTGCTCACTAAAAGGTAGGTTTTACATCATGACCTAGAATTCAGATACATATAAAGTCTGAAATAAACTGAGCACAGTGGCCTAGGCCTGTAATCCCAGTGTCTCAGGGAGGCTGAGGCAGGAGGATGGCAAATTGGAGGTCAGCATGGCAACTTAGACTGTCTCAAAATAAAAGGATTTGGGATGTAGTTCACAGGTAGAGTACCCCTGGGCTCAGTGCCCAGTACTGCAAAAATAAAATCTGAAACAAAAGTCTCCCTAAACAACACTTAATTCTTTTTTGCATACCGTCTTCTGAAATTTTCTATTCTATTCTAAATCATTTTTTAAAAAGTGATGCTTAACTGTCCCCCAAAACCAAAGGCTGAATGTACTTTTATATGTGGATGCTAACAGACAATAAGTGTGTGTGTGTGGGAGAGGATAGAAGTTCATTGGATTAGATAATGGGGAATGAAGGGAAGGGAAGGGCGAAGGGAATAGGAAAGACAGTAGAATAAGTAGACATAACTTTCCTATATTCATATATGAATACATGACCATTGAAACTTCAAATCTTGTACCACAAGAATGGGATCCTAAGTTATACTCCATGAATGTATAATATGTCAAAACACCTACTGTCATGCATATCTGAACAGAACAAACCTTTAAAAAAGTGATGCTTAAAATGCTGTTATGGGTTTAACTGTGTCCTTTAAAAATTCATTAGGTTGAAGTTCCTAACCCCTGGTAGGTACCTCAGAAAGTGATGTTGAGATAGGATCTTTAAAGAGGTAATCAAGTTAAAATGAGGTCAATAGGTGGGTCCTAATCCAATATGGCTGGTATCCTTATAAAAAGGGAAGGTGGAGGCAGGAGGATCGCGAGTTCAAAGCCAGCCTCAGCAACTTAGCGAGGCCCTGAGCAACTCAGTGAGACCCTGTCTCTAAATAAAATACAAAATAGGGCTGGGGATGTGGCTCAGTGGCCAAGTGTCCCTGAGTTCAATCCCTGGTTCCACAAAAAAAAAAAAAAAAAAAAAAAGGGAAGGTGGAGGAAGACTTGCATATAAGAGAAGACCATGTGAACATGAAGGTGGCCATCAACAAGCCAAAGAGGAAAGCCTGGAATAGATTCTTCTCCGCTCTCAGAGGAAACCAACCCTGACAACACCTTGATGTTGGGCTTCTGTGTCTCCAGCACAGTGAGACAGACTTCTGTTTAAGTCACCCAGTTTGTGGTACATCCCTAGAAAACTAATACACTCACCAAATTGGTTTTGTGACTCACTACTGGGTGGCAAACTGCAGTTCACAAACCATAAAGTTTTCTTTTTCCTATGCTTTCTTTCATACAATCTTTATAGTCACTAGGTGGGACGGCAGGGCCTGGTGAGACAAGGAGGTGCTCATGCTCAGGATCATGTGTGTGGGGTGTCATTAATAAGGTCTCACTGACCCTGCAGTTACACAAACTGAAGATGAGTGCTTCCTGAAATTTTGTGTCCTGGATGTATCACTGCAGTCTAGGCCCTGTTGAAGTAGCTACAACTATTGCCCCATTTGAGAGGTTCACACAGTTACAAAACTCTGAGGTCAAGTCAGACCCAAGTCAAATTTGCCTCTGAATTTTGGGTTCCTTCCATGACACTGTCCCTCACTTGTGCAATCATGAAAAAGAAAACCAGTTAATTTTATTTTCCTATCAGTACTTGTTTCTCACCTTCCTACTCTCTAAAAGGAGCCAACATTAGAGATTACATTTATTCTTTCCCCCTCTTCCTGCCCATCTTTAGGGATGTGGATCTCTTGAGACCCTCAGATGGCAAAGTTCAACTTAAGCTACTATGTCTGCAGGCAAAATGGGCAGCTGGGAGCACATGTAAAGTGTATGTGTGGTGAGCGCACACGTGCTCACACCTTAATCCAAACACTGCTTGCTAGATAAGTCTCTGGATGGATTCCCTGCCTGCCATCTTGACTTGTTCTCTCTCCTTCTTTCAGTTACTGCCATGCAGACATAAGAAACACAAACATTCACACTTCTACTAAAGCTCTGTCTTTGTGGCAGTGATAGTATCTCCAAATCCAGAGACCCTTATGTAGGATGGAGGCCCTCCTGTTTTTCTCACATCTGGTTTATTCTGGACCATAAAAATAACGCCTGGTGTTCACTGTGTCAGGCATTGTTCTTAGCCTTCACACGTATCACTGCATTTCCTTCACACAACCTATGGATTAAGACTCTTATTTGCTCCGTTTTACAGGTACTGAAACTGAATCACAAAGAGCAAATTGCTCAGGGTTGTGCAGTCAACAGCATTGGCAGGATCTGAACCCAAGCAGTTAAGCAAGCTCTTAACTGCAGTACTCTGCAGCTGGTTCTTACTCTCTCCTAACTGGTTGAATCCATATGGGTATGCATGCATAGATGTGTGCCTATACACTTAGAGGGGAAGGGGAGGAATCAGCTCAGGCACCAGGGGGCAGTATAGGCCTACCTTTGGCCCCTTAGCCCAGCCCTGAAGCCAGAGGAGGGAAACAGAAAATTCTTCCCATTTCTTGCGCCCCCCACCCCACTAGGCTTTCCACATACCATAGCTTTCAGGCTTAGGGACTTAAAGGCTTTCTTGGGTCTCCTGTTCTTCTCCAGCTCCTTCCCCAGTAAAAACTGCAGAACAATCCACTAGTTATGATGACTCAGAAGCTGAGCAAGTTTGTGTGTGTGTGTGTGTGTGTGTGTGTGTGTGTGTTTCAGTGCTGACATGTGTGTGAGCCCGCCTGCACATGTGAGTGTGTGGAGTCTTGTGGCTGAGGAAGTTGTGCATGTGTGTGTTTGTTTCCGGGTGTGTCTCAGTATTTATCCCAGAAATAGATAGGAACTTTGCCAAGGCTGCAGATTTGTATTCAAACTTGTCTCTTGGGAGCCTGTAGGCAGTTCGTGCTGCTACCACTGGAGTCTGAGAAGGGGTACACGGTGAGGAGTAGCAAAGAAGGTCTTCAGTGTGAGCGACTCTTGAAGTCTTTCAGAATTGTGAGCTGAGGGCTCCTCTAAGCCACCTCCTCCCGCCAGTGGTCACGAGATCTCTAAGGTGTTCCTGGCAAGAAGGGAGGTGAACCTTGGAGTTCAAGCTCACCAACTACTTTTCAGGGTCCTCCACTGGAGGGAGCCCCAAGGGATTTGCTTTTCTGGAGAACCCCAGAGAGCCCAATCCCTCTGGGTCCCAAACTCTAGCCCTGAGAAAGTTTAGGTATGGAAGCCAGGCAGTTTGGGGTGCATATTTCTGCTTGATATTACGTGATTTTTCTGAAGAAGCTGATTGCTTTTGAGGGGGTAAGAGTAAGAGGGGATCACCCTCCCTTCCAGCCTGGTTCCAATGCTGAGAGCCCCAGCCCTGCCCCCCTCCCCACTATGTGCTTCCCCACTCAGTAGAGGAGGCACACATGTTCACCCCACTTTCTTCCTCTTCCTCCTCCAGCCCACTTTCTCTTTGCTGTGTCGTCAGAGCTCCAGGGAGGGACCTGGGTAGAGAGAGAAGCCGGAAACAGCAGGCTGGGGCAGCTACTGCTTGCACTGAAAAGGAAGGCCGAGTGAGGGGGGAGAGAGAGAGACAGAGGAGAGAAAGAGAAAGAGAGAGAGAGAGAGAGAGAGAGAGAGAGAGAGAGAGAGAGATAGTTGTTTTCTTTTTTGGTGGTAGTGGAGGGGGTGCTAGCAGGGCCAGCCCTGAACTCACTGGACAGAGCTACAGACCCATGGGGCCTGGCAGTGCCCTCTGAGAGAGGGAGAAGACGACAGAGGGGTGCCGAGGTGAGGGGATGCCTGCGAGCAAGGGGGCGGGGGGGGGGCTCTGACTTTGAGTATGGGGATGGATTAGCGGGGCCTCTCGGGATCCTCCCCTGGGCGGGGCGGATGGTCCCCTAGAAATCGTTTCAGTTAGTGTTGGTACCCAGTGGCACTGGGTTTTGGCAGTTTCCGACTTTCAGGAATCTGGGTGGGTCCAGACCTCCACATACCCCTCCCCCATGGGTCACTTTCTTCACACCCTACCCCTACACTCCCAGGGGCATGGAAAGTCGAGTGCGGGAACTGAAGGAGGGCCTCTCTGTCTTCTGGGTGGGAGAAGTGGCTGCCCCTCCTTAGGAGGTTGCTGCCAGAGGGCGGTGGGCCCTGGTCAGATCTCTATTTTGCCCCCTGCCAAAGGTTCCTGTTCAAGGGTGTGGCTGGACTAGGGGGAGGGGGAGGGAGCCCCAGATGTAGACCTCATGGTGCCCCAGAGGAGGAGGAATTTCCCCCGCAAAACTGCTCCACGCTTGCCTACTGCAGACGCAGATTTCCCGGGGCGGCGTGGAGTTAACCCTCCTCGTGCTGATCCTGGCTCCACCTCCCCGCGCCCCTCCTCCCGCCCCACCGCCACACACACACACACACACACACACACACACACACCCAGGGCAACTCGGAGCAGCCCTTTTCACTTTAGATCCTGTGGTCACACGGCCAGAGGACTCGAGGTTGGAAGGGTTGAGGGGATTGGGTTTAGGCCACCAAACCCGCTGTTAGCGATGTTGGACGCTGGGCTTCCCCTCCGGGTTGGGGAGGAAACTCCGGCCCCGCCCACTTGCATCGTGGCTCCTCCCCACCTGCGGCCCTAGAGGGGACGAAAGGCAAAAAGTGCTCCTGTCCTGGCCAGACAGAGCGACCCAGCCTTGTCATGGAGTAGGGGTGGGGAGAAAAGTGGCTTCCTCATGTTTGGGGAAGGAGGAGGGCTGGAAACTTGAAGCCTGGCCCAGTCAGGAGACTGGTCTCTCAACAAGGAGATATAGAGGAAATGGGGGCTTCCTATGACCTGGGGATCTCCCCAGTCTCTGGGGTAGTGGTAGGGGGTCAAAGGTCTGGAATAAGGAATCAGCACCTTAGAAGGAGTGAAGGAAGAGAGAAGAGAGGAATGGAGTTCTCCCTTGAATTTGAAACAGACTGAACATAGTTCCAGAAGGTGCCCCACCCCAAGGGAGAGATGGTTAGAAAAAGGCCTGTTGGAGGACCCTAAGCAGGAAGGAGAAGGCTTCTGCTTTTGATAGAAAAGAGCTCAAGGGAGTAGGGACTGGGGGCAAGAGGAGCAAAGGGTCTTGGGGTGGGAATGTTCAGAGAAGTCTCCTCTGGTTTCCATCCCTTTGGGAGGCCTGGGAGAGTTGAGAGGCTCAAAGCAACAGCACTTGGGGTTGCTGGGTTGGGGGAGACCCAGGGAATTTCCATTCTATCCTCTCCCTCCTCTCTGGGAAAGTGACACTATGAGAAACATGAACTGAGAGACCCCCCCTGGGAAACCACTGGTCTACCCAGCCGCCCTACAACACCTGCAGCCCTGAGATGGGGAGCAAACCTCTTCTCTTCCCTTATCTCCTCCTTTCTCTCCCTGTTTGATTTTCTCCCCTCAGCCTTCTAGTCCTCTAGTTTTCTCATTCCCTCTTTTAGTCTCCTCACTCCAGGCTGACTAATCCCACTGTTTCTCCAGTCTCTTGCTCCCTCTTTCTTCCTTCTTTCCCTTTTTCTCCATCTCCATGAACCTTCCCCACTCTTAGGATGATGGGATTTGGAGCTGGAAGGGATCATAACAGCACAGTGTGGTAGTTAATCCCCACTCAGATTCATAGCCTGATTTCCAACTCATTTGCCAGAGACTTTGGGCAAGTTAGAGAACCTCCTTGAACCTTGGTTTCTTCACATATCAAAGAGGATAATTATATACCTTTAAATTTGTTGTGAAGGGATTGGGGGTGAAACTCAACTTGCCTAGGATGCATGAAGCCCTAAGTCCAATCTCCAATATCACAAAAACAACCCACAATATTGTTCTGAGGGTCATGCCCTCTACAGAAGCAGAAGCATGCATAATATATAGTAGTTATTGTCATTCTATCCCCCTTTTCTTTGTCATGTAGCCTACTAGTTTTCAGATTACCTCATGGAGCCCTAGAATTTTGACAGGTTTTTCAAGGGATACCTTTGGGGTCAAGAGGTGGAGAGAGGGGAAGCAGACACAATTACAGGCCCTCTACTCTTGGCTTCAATGGAACAGCTCCAGTTTTACACCTTTTATGGACAGTAGTCCCCCTTTATCTGTGGTTTCATTTTCCACAATTTCAGTTACCCTCAGAAAACCACACTCTGAAAATATTAAATGGAAAATACCAGAAGTAAACAATCCATGTTTCAAATAACTTTTACTACAGTATGTTGTGATTGTTCTATTTTATTATTACTTATTCTTGTTAATCTCTTCTTGTGCCAATTTATAAACTAAACTTTATCATAGGTACATACATACAGAAAAAAAATAGTAGATATAGAGTTCAATACTATCTGCTGTTTCAGGTACTATCTGAGATTTTAGGTATCCTACAATGTCTTAGAGTATATTCCTCACAGTTAAGGGGGGGGACTACTGTATTGGAATTCCACAGATTAAAAGCTAAAATTGTCCACTTCTTAAAAATTTGGAAGCTGGGCATGGTGGCACACACCTGCAATCCCAGCAGCTCAGGAGGTTGAGACAGGGGCATCATGAGTTCAAGGTGAGCCTCAGTAGTTTAGCAAGGTCCTAGGCAACTTAGCAAGACCCTGTCTCTAAATAAAATATTTTTAAAAAGGACTGGGGATCTGGCTCAGTGGTTAAGTGTCCCTGGGTTCAATCCCCAGTACCAAAAAAAGTGTCCCTGGGTTCAATCCCCAGTACTCATTCAGCTCTCACATAGAACCCAAGTGTCCCTGGGTTCAATCCCCAGTACTCATTCAGCTCTCATATTTTATGGATGAAAAGATCAAGACCCATAGACCAGATGATCCTTGTCCACAGAACCAGAGCCAGGTCTAGAGCTGAAACCCAAATCCTCTGGCTTCCCTAAGGGAGCTCTTGTCCTACTCCCTTGAGTTCCCCTGTCATCCCATTCCTTTTGCTGTAGCTCAGCTCTTCTCACCTCTGTCACCCATGACTACCATCATAGATGCTACCCCATCTCAGGTATTGGCCATGGGTGCCAATGAAGTGGGCTGGTCATCAGTGGCTGAGGGGACATTCTCTCAGCAGGTAGTCTATCAGAGGTCAGTGGCTACCCCAGAGGTTAGGCCAAGTTTCTTGGTCACCTCTTAGAATGGCTTCATTTCTCTCTTTCAGGCACCCTCTAAACCCCAGATCATGTCTCTGTGGGGTCTGATCTCCAAGATGCCCCCAGAAAAACTACAGCGACTCTATGTTGACTTTCCCCAACACCTGCGGCATCTCTTGGGTGTCTGGCTAGAGAACCAACCCTGGTGAGTCCTGCTGCCCATCTACCCTCTCTTTAGATTCTGTCCCCTGTCCATGGAATTAGAAACTTGGGACCCTTTATTCCTTGTGTGGTGGCCTAGATGTAATGAGGAATCTATACATCTTCAAGATCAGACTATGTATGTTGACATGTGGCCAGCTTATCTCCTAGGAGGCAGAGTCAAAAGAGGAGGGAGGTCAAGTCAAGCACAGTGACACAGTCATGTATTTTCAGCTACTCAAGAGGCTGAGGCAGGAAGGCAGGAGGATTGCAAGTTTGAGATCAATCTCAGCAACTTACCAAGACTCTGTCTCAAAAGTAAATTAATTAATTAATTAAATAAAAGGACTGGGGATGTAGCTCAGTAGTACAGCACCTGTCTAGCATGTGTGAGACCCTGCGTTCAATCCTTAATGCTGAAAGAAAAAAAAATACAGAGGTTAGGGCTAAGTCAAAGGCACTTTCATGACAGCAGGAAAATTAGGGAACAAGGGAAACCACTGCTGATGATCTAGATGGAGAATAAGGAGAGGGAAAGGAAACACTGAGCTGTTGACTGTGGGATGGAGGGTCAGGAGAGCTGAGGAAACCCTAGCTTAAGGTAGACTCATTCTGATCTTCCTGCAGGGAGTTCCTGGTCGGCTCTGATGCATTCTGCTGCAACATGGCTAGCGCCCTACTTTCAGCCACTGTCCAGCATCTGCAGACTATTGCAGGAGAGCAGGGGGAGGGGAGCACCGTCTTACAACATATCAGCACCCTGGAGGTGGGACTGGAGGGGAAGGAACACAGTGAGGGGCCAAGACAGAGCTGAGCATTGAACATTCGAAGAAAATTGGTTGGAGGGTGGAGGTTGTTGGAAATGAAAAGGTGTTCCTGTGGTTAGCTGTTAGCTAGCATGCAAATTCAATTTTAAAAGCTTGCAAATGAACAAAATTTTTTGAGTCTATGCTTGTGCTGCCTTGCACTGTATGTATGAATGGGGGCCTGGGGATTGGAGGGAGAAGAGGACATGGATCAGAGCTGAGCTAACTGCCCACCAACATCCCTTCCATAGAGCATATATCAGATGGATCCCCTGAAGCTGGTGTCCACTTTCCGACAAATACTTCAAGGGGAGAAAAAAGCTGTAATGGAGCAGGTATTGTGATCCTCTATTCCTACCCTAACTCATTTCCCTGGGACTTTAGCATGAGCCAGTAGAAACTAGAAAGGAGGGCTGGGGTTGTGGCGCAGTGGTAGAGTGCTTGCCTAGCATGTGTGAGGCAGTGGGTTCAATCCTCAGCACCACATAATAAAATAAAGTTATGTCCATCTACAACTAAAAACAAAAAGAAGAAGAAGAAACTAGGAAGAATTTGAGACTCAGGAAAGGTTTTGTATTCTAGAATTCTTAGTATCTTAGTATTCAGGATGATCAAAGGGAGTGCCCAGGTTATAATAAACCCCAAGCCAAGTTGAGGAAAGCTTCGAATGAGGGGTGGAGGGTAGTGAGGCCTGGGGAGGACAGAGCAAGGGGTAAGGAGCTGATTCTGCCAGGTGAAAAGTTTATCCCAGGAGATTCCAGAAGGTCAGAGGAACAGGCAAAGTGGAGAGGGGAACCAGAAAAAGAAGTGATCTATCTCCTTTCCTGCAGAGCAGAGTAGAGACTGGGCAGTGGAGGGATGGGCAGAATGTCTTACCTCTTGGTATCTGTCCTTCCTGCACAGTTCCACCACCTACCAATGCCCTTCCACTGGAAGCAGGAAGAACTCAAGTTTAACACAGCTCTGCGGAGGCTGCAGCACCGAGTGCGGGAGGCTTGCCTTCTCCGAGAAGCCCTGCAGCAGGGGACTGAGGCTGGCCAAGGTGGGGGCCAGTGCTGGAGCCCTAAGGGATTCTAGGCAATGTTGGGAGTAATCCTCTCGTGGACACCAACCTTGACTGAACTTCTGTTCTTTCTTCATCCCTGATTTCTGCCCCCACCCTCAGTGCCTCTGCACAGCTTGATTGAAACTCCTGCCAATGGGACTAGGCCAAGTGAGGTGAGTAGCTGAAGGACAGGTGGAGGTAAAGCTCAAAGTGCCCTGGAAGGCTGGAAGTTAGACCTGAGAGAAACACAGACTAAGGTGGGGAGGGGAAGGGAATAGGAGGGAAGTGAGAAAGAGAGTTCTGTCCCTAGGAGCTGGGTGAGGAGGCCATGTGTGGCCCTGGCTCAGGCCCCTCCCTGCCCTTAGGCCCTGGCAACGCTGCTGCAGGAGACTGTTGGGGAGCTGGAGGCTGCCCAGACCCTGGTGTTGAAGAGGATCCAGATTTGGAAACGCCAGCAGCAACTGGCAGGGAATGGTGCACCATTTGAGGAGAGCCTGGAAGCCCTACAGAAGAGGTTAGAGCACAGCTGACCGGGGAGAGAAGCATGGTAGGGTGGCTGCTGCTGTCCCTGATGGTAGGAGAGGGCCAGAGGGGAGGACCTTGATGTGGGCAAGACTCAGAAAATCCAGTTCCAGCAGGACTGCACACAGTTGTTCAGGTTGCATTCTGTACAAGTGTGCTCAGTTGAGGGGTCACAAATAGCAGGTTCTTTGCCCTCAAGTAGACTCCATGCTGGGTACTGGAGCCCTGGGAAAGAGGAAGCCAGTTTCCACAGAGCATCTAGGCACTAAGAATGAACATCCCTCTCAAAACCCAGGCAAGCCCCAGAACCCCTGTCAGTCCAGGCGCCTTGTGGCCACACCCACTGCCCACCCCACTCCTGCACACACAATATCTTGCTTTCTCTCTGGGTTTAGGGGAAGGGAGTCTGGGCCAGAGCAGACAGCCTGAATCCTGTGTCCCCCTGACCACTATCCTGGCCCCAGGTGTGAGAGCCTGGTGGACATTTACTCCCAGTTACAGCAGGAGATAGGGGCTGCTGGTGGGGAGCTTGAGCCAAAGACCCGGACATCACTGATTAACCGGCTGGATGAAGTCCTGAGAACCCTTGTCACCAGGTATGCCCTGTGAGACCCCAACCTGGTTTAGAGCAGACCCCGTGGGAAAGGAAGTAGGGGTTAGAGTTGTGAGGAGGGTACCAGGAGGGACTCAGTCCCTAACTCCCCTTGTGTCCCCCTTACTCTTCCCAGCTCTTTCTTGGTGGAGAAGCAACCCCCCCAGGTTCTGAAGACGCAGACCAAGTTCCAGGCTGGGGTTCGATTTCTACTGGGCCTGCGGTTTCTGGGGGCCCCAGCCAAGCCTCCACTGGTCAGAGCTGACATGGTGACTGAGAAGCAGGCGAGAGAGCTGAGCATGCCCCAAGGGCCTGGGACTGGAGCGTAAGTGAGGACTGTTCCTGGGGCTAGCGAGGGCCTATTGGGGTGATGAAGGCAAAAGGAGCCAGGAACATAGAACAGGAAGATCAGGATGGAGGCCTTGGGGTATAGAGACTCTGAATGGTTAAGGCAGAGGAAGGGGAGAGACCCATTCAGTCTGGAATGGGGTGGAGGCATCAGGATTTGGCCAAGATGGGGACTCCTTTCTTAAGAACCAAGCTGAGGGTTGGGAGTATAACTTGGTGATAAAGCATGTGCTTAGCATGTGTGAGGCCCTGAGTTCAATCCCCAGCCCCCTTCCCCAGTAAAAAAGGACCTAAGCAGGGACATGGAGATCTGTGGTCACTGACAGTGGTAGTCCCCATCACTACCCTTGGACTCAAGCTCCTCATCACACCCCTGGTCCAGCTGGGATAAGCTTACTCATGTTCTGACCCCCCTGGCAGAGAGAGCACTGGGGAGATCATCAACAACACGGTCCCCTTGGAGAACAGCATTCCCGGGAACTGCTGCTCCGCACTGTTCAAAAACCTGGTGAGGGGCTCCAGAGAGTGGGGTCAGGGTCTCATATTATGGGACTCTCTTTGGGGAGCATGTTGGGCCCCAGAGTACTGATGTCTGTTCTCACATTCTTGCCCTCCTCTCTCGCATCCACCTTTCTCATGATCCCACAGCTCCTGAAGAAAATCAAGCGGTGTGAGCGAAAGGGCACTGAGTCTGTCACCGAGGAGAAGTGTGCTGTGCTCTTCTCTACCAGCTTTGTGCTTGGCCCCAGCAAACTCCCTATCCAGCTCCAGGTGAGATGTGGCCCCAGCCCTACTGGAGACTTGGATCCCAATTCCCTATCTATACCACACACCAGGGCCCTGGTTCCTCACCCTGCCTGATTGCCTCATGCCTTATGCTTCTTGGGTTCATGTGTATTGGGACCGGGGTGAGTGAGGGAAAGCGAGACCACAGCATACTCATCCAGGGAATGTACACTGTAGCTGTTAACTCTTACCAAACACTTTTTTATACACCAAGGCTCTGTTTTAATGACCCTCTCACACATACGCATTTGGTTTTCACAACGTTATAAGGTTATTACTATTACTAGCCTCATTTTACAGATAAGGACATTGGGACACAGAGAGATTCCATAGTGTCAGGTGGGTATCTGAGCCTAGGAAGTCTGGCTCCATAGCACTGATGTATAACCACTTCTCTTCAGTGAGAGCTAACTGCCACGAGCTCTTCAACTACGTCCCCTGAGGCCACCACTGAGGAGAAATGTCTCTTCTCACCCCTTCAGGTCCTATCTCTGCCCCTGGTGGTCATTGTCCATGGCAATCAAGACAACAATGCCAAAGCCACCATCCTGTGGGACAATGCCTTCTCTGAGATGGTGAGGAGTGGAGGGCAGGGGTAGAGTGGGTTCTAACACAGGGTGTGCTGGCTGGTGGGAAGCAGGCATGTTCAAATGTTACTTTAATTTTTCTTCTCATGGGCCTGCTTTTGTGCTTCTGACCTCTTTTCATTCCAGTCTTAACAACTGTTATTCTGTAGCACCAGAAACTACTATTGGGAAAAAGCACCATGTTTGTGAGCCAGTTCAGGGGCCAATACCATGAGGGGCAGGTGAGGGAGGTGGGAAGGATGAAGGTCTCCTGAGGAACACTAACGATGATGGCCTGACTTGCTTTCTTCCCCTCAGGACCGTGTGCCTTTTGTGGTGGCTGAGAGGGTACCCTGGGAGAAGATGTGCGAAACTCTGAACCTCAAGTTCATGGCTGAAGTGGGGACCAACCGGGGACTGCTCCCAGAGCACTTCCTCTTCCTGGCCCAGAAGATCTTCAATGACAACAGCCTTAGCATGGAGGCTTTCCAGCACCGTTCTGTGTCTTGGTCACAGTTTAACAAGGTCATTCTCCTGCTCTTTGAACCTCCTACCCTCAAGCTGTACATCCTAGGGCACTCAAGGCCTCCCCAGCCTCTACTGAGGGACAGACTGCTAGATCATGTCCTTTTTACCAGTGACTTGCACAACTCACCCAAATTGTGTGTAAACAGAGCTCTGATGCAAAAATGACTTTGACCCATTGAAAAAATAGTTCCTATTGCAAAAACTGGGTGAAACCCCATAGGGACATATACAGTAATACCCCTACCATATGTCACTGTGCCAAGCACAATGTTTTACACTTTATGTATGTTATCTCACTTAATCCTCCCAACATTCCTTTAAGGTAGGTTCTATTTTTATTTCCATTTTATAGATAAGGAAGCTACACTTAGAGAGGTTAAATGGTTTGTCTAGGGTCTCACAGCAGTGAGGGCATGGCTAGGATGGAGCCCCATATTTCTGACTCTTGCTGTAATTTCAATATTTTACTGCCTCCAAAATGAGGTAGCATAGGACTAGATTAGTTTCAGGAACATGGGAAGAAGGAGATCTGGTGTCTCAGTTGACACCTAGGTGGGTAAACATAGCTATGTACTGCTCCCTTTAGAACAAAACAAAACAAAACAAAACAAAACAAAAAAAGGAGTCAGGAGCAGTGGTGCACTCCTAGTGCACCACTAGGAATCCCAGCTAGTAATCCCAGCTACTTGGGAGGTTGAGCCAGGAGGATTGAAAGTTTGAGGCCAGCCTGGACAACTTAGGGCGACCTTGTCTGGAAATAAAATAAAAGGGTTGGAAGTGATTGAGCACTTGCCTAGTATGCGCAAGACCTTGGGTTCAATTGCACTACTGTAATAAACAAACAAATAAATAAACAAACAAATAAAAATTTTAAAAGAGTAAGACAAAGAAACCCACATGACATGTTAGCCAAAGGAGCAGGACAATTATGGCCTACAAGTCACTTACTCTTCTCTGGAGTCTATCTCTGCCAGGCCTCAGGAGGGATGGAGATTAGTATGGGGGTTATAAGGGGCCCCAGTATCACACTGCCTGGGCTTAAATCTCAGCTCTGCCTCTCATGAGCTCTGTGGATGTGGACAAGTCACTTGACCCTTCTGGACTTCCATTTAATTGTCTGTAAGATAGGATTGTTATAGTACCTTCCTCCATATTCTGGTAAAGATCAAATAATATATGAAAAGGCTTGGAATGGTGCCTAGCACATGATAAGCATGTTGACCATGTATGGATGGGCCTCCCTAACCAGGCTCCAGCTCCAGCTCTCCCCTACTCACCCCCAACTCCCCTTCCACCTTCCAGGAGATCCTGCTGGGCCGTGGCTTTACCTTTTGGCAGTGGTTCGATGGTGTTCTGGACCTCACCAAACGGTGTCTCCGGAGTTACTGGTCAGACAGGTGAGTATCTGCCCCAGGTGGCCTGAGCAACTATACCTCTGGCTTCCTCTTCACATTCAGTATCCACACCCCATCTTCTCCTTCATCCTGGCCAGGCTGATCATTGGCTTCATCAGCAAACAGTATGTCACTAGCCTTCTTCTCAACGAGCCTGATGGAACTTTCCTCCTACGCTTCAGCGACTCAGAGATTGGGGGCATCACCATTGCCCATGTCATCCGAGGCCAGGATGGTGAGATCACCCCAAGGCCAGCTCGTCCTCTGCCTCTGTGCCTATGCTCTCTGGGGTTTCTTTTGGGAAGGAAATGTCTTGGAGTTCTTTGATACCAGCCTAATCTTCAAGAAGTTCTTGCTTAGGTCCAACTTCTATTCCTCCTTTTGTGGTCATAATTTCTACCTCTTGCTGTGAGCTCCTGGCAATGGAAACTAGTGGGTCTCCCTCCCTCAGAACTAAGTCCACTCTCCTTTGCCTTGGTGGAATGAGAATGGGTCGTCTGGGAAAGGGAAAGACTAGACAGAGGAGACCCAAGGTCTCATTCCTGTCATAGGTTCCCCACAGATAGAGAACATCCAGCCATTCTCTGCCAAAGACCTGTCCATTCGTTCACTGGGAGACCGAATCCGGGACCTTGCTCAGCTCAGAAACCTCTACCCCAAGAAACCCAAGGATGAAGCTTTCCGGAGCCACTATAAGCGTGAGTCCTCTCATTGCCCACCTCTTACCTGCTCCCAGTCTCACCCTTCTCCCTGTCTGCCAAGTGCCATCCCTAATTTCCTTTCCCCTTTTTGTAGTTCCACTTTTACCTGCCCACCAGCCTTCCCTGCTTTTCTACCTCCCTTTCTCCCTACCCCCGGAGCACTCCATGACTTTCCTTTCCTTCCCTCAACAGCTGAACAGATGGGGAAGGATGGCAGGGGTTATGTCCCAGCTACCATCAAGATGACTGTAGAAAGGTAAGTGTGGGGCTATGGATGGTGAATGGGAGCTAGGGGCTGATTTTGACCTGCAGAGGGGAGTGGCAGCCTAATCCCTTCATCAGTCACCTGTGCCTTCCTCTCTCCTCCAGGGACCAGCCCATTCTCACCCCAGAGCCCCAGGTGACTGCCATGGTGCCTTATGATCTTGGAATGGCCCCTGATTCCTCCATGAGCATGCAGCTCAGCCCAGATATGGTGTAAGGAGGTGGAGAGACAGGGAGGGAGGTGGTCTGTGCAGATGCACTTTCAGCTTGGGTGACTGGGAGACCTGGCATGGGGGCTGAAACAGAGAATTTTCTTTCCCATGAAGGGGATTCCCCTTCCCAAGGTAGGATGTGGGGCTGCCCAGGGGAAGGGCTTGTATCAGGGCATCTGCTTTTTTTCCCCAGGCCCCAGGTGTACCCCCCACACTCTCACTCGATCCCCTCATATCAGAGCCTCCCCCGAGAAGAGTCGGTCAATGTGCTGCCAGCCTTCCAAGAGTAAGTCAGGATTTGCGGGGGACAGCACCCTACTGCAAGGTGTGGGCATTTGCCTCTGCTAGGAGAGGTTGTTTTGTGGGAAGGGGCTGCAAATGCTAACACCCTTTCTTCTCCTCTGTCCACTGATGGTGGTGGTGGGTAAGATCCATATTGCCTGGGTTCAAATTCCAGCTCTGCCACTTACTGACTTTGGGAATGAGGCCTAACCTCCTTCTGGCTATAAAGTGGGGGATAATAATGATAATAAGAATAATGCCTCATGGTATTTTTGTGAAGGTTAAATGAGTTCATAGTATGTATAGAGCTGAGCTTCATGCCCAGCTTGTGGCAAGGACCATGTTAGTATTTCCTCTTATGCCCCTGAAATCCACTGTCACTTACTGGCTGTTATTGATTGATGGATTGATTGAGGTGCCAGGGCCTCATGCTTGCTAAGCATACACTTCATTACTGACTTATACCCCCACCTGCTGTGTTTTTACTTATTCATGTTTCAACCTTAAAGTGCCCTAGACATTTTTCTTCCCCAAGTATCACTCAGGAGCTTATTAATTCTTTATTAACATACAACATCTGATCTCCCCTGAGCTGAGGTGAAGGGTGGAGAATGGGGGAATTTAGAGCCACCCAATTCAGAATCCAAGGAAACATTAGAAATAGGCTAAACCACCCCAACCCCTCACCCTATCACATCTTACAGGTGAGCAAACTGTGCTCAGAGCACAGAAATTGCTTGGCCTGCTCAAGGCCAAGCAATCAGTAAGCAGCTAAGTCAGAAGAAAGTACCAGAGCTCATTCAGTGGTCTTAACTTTCATTCGTTAATTCATTCAGTGGTCTTGACTTCGCAATACCCTGCCTTTGTCCAGACTTCCTTCCTTTGATTGTTTCCTTCCTGCTTCCAGGCCACACCTGCAGATGCCCCCTAGCCTGAGCCAGATGAACCTGCCCTTTGACCAGCCTCACCCCCAGTGAGTGACAAAGCCCCTCCCAACCCCATGCTTCCCCTTCTTTCCTGGCTTCATTCCACTCCTCTCTTTTTGTTTCCTTTTCTGGTCCCTGGCAGGGGCCTACTACAGTGCCAGCCTCAAGAGCATGCTGTGTCCAGTCCTGAGCTCTGCTCAGATGTGACTATGGCAGAAGACAGCTGTCTAAGCCAGCCAGCAGGAGGGTTCCCCCAGGGCACCTGGTGAGTGGCAGCCTAGGGCAGAAGCTGGGTTGGGGCAGGGGAGTGGGTGCTGTGCCTATTCCACTACCTTCCTCCCTTTTCTCACAGGGTTGGTGAGGACATGTTCCCTCCCCTGCTGCCTCCCACTGAACAGGACCTCACCAAACTTCTCCTTGAAGGCCAAGGGGAGGCAGGGGGAGGGTCCTTGGGAGCCCAGCCCCTCCTGCAGTCCACTCCTTATGGGCCATCTGGGATCTCAATGTCCCACCTGGACTTGAGGGCCAACCCCAGTTGGTGATCCTAGCTGAAGGAGGAGCCCAGAAACAGCTCTTCTACTGTCTCCATGGACCTACTCTGGACACCTGCTCATGAAGGTGCCTTCTATCTCCAGTCACTTCTCCATCAGGAGGAAAAGACTGCCTGGAGAATGCATGGTGGAGGGAGCCACTCTACTCCTTCCTTCCCACTGCACGCCGCTGCCCCCCTCTTCCAGCACTGGAAGGGAAGTTCAGGCTCTACAATGAGACAAGCCCCAACACACCTGCACTTATAGAACACACACAGCTCTCTGGGGAGAACCGGAGTGGGTGGGAACACAAATTAGACATGGAGAGCTTCTCCACTCACTCTAAGCCAGGACTGGGGACATGTGCAGAAACAGACGTGCCAGAAGTGCACACATTTGCACTAGAAGGTCAGAGACTGAGAGCCTGGGTCTGGGTCTCAGCCCTGGGATTCCAGAGTTCAGGAGACCCTGGGTGGGAGGAGAGGAGGGACCTGGACACATGGTTACTAATGTGGATTTTGCCAGATTAAAAAACAAATTCTCCTGAATTCTTGCCCATTAGGTTTTTGGTACACAGAAGAGATTATATAGAATACAAGAGCCAAGCTTGTGTGTAGCTGTGTGAAAGTATGTGTACCTAGGACATGTTAACATATTATGACATGGCATATGTGTTCATTATATGACCACATATAGCTTATGTCTTTCTGCTTTTGCTGTGTGACAACACAAATTTGGAAGTATAAGACACCAGGAGTATGCTGGCCTCTAGTTAGCATGCTAACCCGACATCATTTTGAGGTGGCTGTGACATCTACATATGGGCTATAGCTATAGTGTCTCAACACCCTTAATGTTACCTGGAGCCAGAGTGACAGGAGCCCAGGCCTTGCTGTGTGGCCCTCCAGGGTGTTGGGGGCCATGCCCACTGCTTGTCTTCTATTTCCCCATCCACTGCCAGCTTCCCTCCACTTCCCCACCCCATGCCACCCTTTTTTCTCCTCTGAGGGGGTCATGGATCCTAAGCCATAAAATAAATTTTATTCCAAAATAACAAAATAAATAATCTACTGTACACAATCTGAAAAGAAACACGCTCTAAGTTTTCGGACAGGTGCTGCAGTCCGCCTTGACTGGGGAGACCCTGAGTCCAACCCAGGCCTCCCAGGGGCTGGTGGAGGGAGCCCCCATCCACCTCCCCCAGAGGGCAGGAGGGAGGAACTGCTGAGGACTTGGAGGAGAGAGAGGGATGGGCCAGCAAACTGCAGCACTCATTAAATTAAAGAAACAAACTAGAAGCACAAAAATGAGGACAGAGAGGGGAAGAGGAAAGGTCCAGTGTTCTTGGGCCCCCAGTTCTGAGAGGAAATGTTGCCATTTATAGCTGCTGGACCTTCCCAGAGAAGTCCCCCTTCCCCCATGTCCAAACTCAGTCCGACTGCTCACACCACTGGCGGCCACCTAGAGAGAATGGGTGTGTGTTGTGTGAGGGAGGGGAGAGCCCCAGACGCCCTGGAGGCAGAGTCCTTGCCCCTTGCTTTGGGCTCTGGGCAGGGGTGAGGGGGCACCACGCACCCTCCCTGTGTCCTCTCGCCAGGCCCCCGCTCATTATTGCTTGAAGCCCCATAGTCCTGTGCCCATGGAGCAGGTGGGGAGGCAGGAGGAGGGCAGCGGAAGAATTGGGGTGGTGTCTGGATTCCAGGAATGGAGAGTGAGGGTCTGTTTGAGCCAGAAATTGGGGTCCTGGTTCCTCCCTCACTGCCGGCTGGCCTCAGCCTCCACTTTCACACTGCTCCTGCGACCCTCCACCAGTGCAGGATGGGGTCCTGGGGCTGGGCATCGGTCCAGCAGTCCCTCTTCAAACTCTGGAAAGAAAAAGCATAAGTTAGAAGACGGTGGGACAGAAGCTGAGGACAGAAAAGCTGGGAACAGAGGCAGGGGCAGAGAAAGCTGTGGAGACACACTTAGTTTACTGAATTGCTGTCTAATGCCCTCAGCCTGTGCATGGGGAGGGGAAGGTTCTGTACTCAAGTGTATGTAGCCCCCCTCCCCTTTCTGGCCATGTGTAGCTGTCTCTGTGTGTGTCTCTGTGTCTCTGCCGCCTCTGCTCTGCTGGAATTTCTGGTTCTGTCAGGAGCTGCGGGGGTGGTTTGGCTCTGACCTCTCCCTCTCCCCCCTTCCCTGGATCTGCCACCCCCACTCATTTCTGGCCCCCACCCAGGCCCCACCCACCCTACCATTGCTCCCCTAAGTTTTCTGGTAGTCAAATCAAGGGGATCACAGGAAGCCAGCCTCCCAGCTCTTCCCTCAAGAAGAGCCCCCCTTCTAGTCCCCGCCCCCACTTCCCACCCACGCAGAGTTTAAAAATACCAAGCCAGGGTTGGTGGCTTTGTCTGCTGCGTCACTCTCAGCCCAGCCGCTGCCCGGCCCTCTGCTGGCCCACTCCCTCTTCCTCTGTCCACAAAGCAATCCCCTTCGGGCTCCCCTGCTTCCAGTCTGGGCAACCCATCCCCACCAACTCCTAGACTGCTCCACTCCCCTGCATCAGTGGAAGTTCTAGACAAGCTTCCCTTATTAATGACGCTCTTCTCTGCTACCTTTATTACTCATTCTCTGTCCCTCTGCTCCCCCGAGCTCCCTCTTTACAGATCTCCATTAGGGTCCAACCCTCCCCAATGGGAACAGTCAGCAATGTCCTCAATCCCCGCAAGGCCTGGTTACCTGGAACCCCTCCTACTGCTCTCTCATCCTCCCCCTTGGTCCCAGGACACCAGGATTGTTGTTTGGGGCCTGGGTGACTGGAGTGCTTGGGGACAGCACTGCTGGCTGCCTCACCTGCGAGAGGTGGCTTTGCAGGCACACAGGGGCTGAGGCGGCCCACGCGGTCATGGGAGACGAGGCGGGCGAGCCGCAGCCCCTCGTCCATCAGTGTCTGCTGCAGGATGTGTCGGCTCCATAGCCCATGGGCTGGCAATGCCAGGGGCAGGTCAGCAGGGGGCGGCGTCAGCCTTGGGCACGACCCCACAGCTGTGGGCATGGGCACTTGTCAGGTAAGGGGCTGCAGCCAATGGAACCCCACCCTCATCCACACAGCCAGACCCATAGGCCCTCTGTCCCCATCCAGTCAGGCCTCCCAACCCTATTCCAGGCAGTGGTTCCTGGCTCAATCCTCCCACCCACCCATCCATCGTGGCCTTCCCACAATGAAGAGAGAGGTGCTGTAATGCACACTCACCCTGCAAGTGTCCATCAAGACTCTCCCCAGACAGGCTGGCACTATCCTCTTCCAGACTGGGGCGGTATGTGGATGCATAGGACTCAGGGCCTGGTGGAGGCTGCGGGATTTCAGGGTGACTTTGTTCTCCAACCTGTGGACACCCCAAATGGGAAAAATGAAGCAGCAGCAAGGTAGGAAGCTGGGGCAGGCTCTCCTGTCCCTGCAACTTCCCAGAAAACATTACCTCCTGTTTGAGCTTCTTCAGAGGGGGGCCTCCTAATTCTTCAGAGTGGAGCCTACAAAGATGGAAAAGAGTAAAGATGATGAAGTTGGGGAGGGCCACATGATGGGCAGGGTATAGAATCTGGTCAGGGGCATGCATTACTTCAAAACTCTGAAAAGCTGCTAGCTGAGTAGGAGTCTCCAACTCAGTCACTGCTGTGGGGGGTTGGGAGGACCTAAGATAGATGGGAGGAGGGACCAGACCTCAGACAAGTTAACTTAGCCAAAGGCAAAGCAT
Source organism: Glaucomys volans (assembly GCA_020662805.1). NCBI lineage: Eukaryota > Metazoa > Chordata > Mammalia > Rodentia > Sciuridae > Glaucomys > Glaucomys volans. Next base: position 10,929 of record JAJEJO010046452.1, on the reverse strand, counting down.
GCAGGTGGGTGGGAAGCAGGTCTAGAGCTGCCTGAACTGAAAGTCAGGACATGATCCAACTCCTTGGCAGGATTCCAAGCTAGGAAGAACTTAGGGAAGGGGTCTCACCTGGAGCCCTTCAAGGATGACAGGTAGGTGCTCTCTCGGGCCACTTGGCGAGACAGAGAGAAGAGCTCCACCCTCCGAAGTAAGAGTGTGTTGTCCCTCATGCAGAATTGGGCAGCGGCCTCATTGATGGTCAGCTGTGGAGGGGGACAGACAGAATCCTAATTCCCCCATTGCCTTACCCAGACCTCCTCACTCCACTTCACTATCAAAGAGACCCATCCACAGGAGGCTTGCTTTGTTTGGACAATACACTGGAGTTTTCTGAGGGAGAAAGACAGACATCGGCACCCACAACTTCCTAGGAATGCCCGGGGCCTCCTCCACTCCTGTGGGGTCCTCCTGAGCAGCTGGGCTCTTGCCTGTTATCTCTGCTCCCCCTTGATAAGAATGAAGGCACTGCAATAGCCAGGTCGGATGTGGGAAGGAGGAGGTCCAGGACAAGGGTCCTGGCCAAGGGGCAATGAAACAGAGCTACAGAACATAGAAATTCTCAAGAGGCAAGCAGACTGAGACCTAGGAATCAATGACAGTCCTGAGAAGACCTGGGTCCTCACCTCGTGCAGGCTGAGCTGCTTGCCCTCCCGCCGTTTGGAGTCGAAGCGGCCATAGATGATGCTGTACTTGCGGATTTCCTCTTCCTTCTGGCTATCATTATCATCCATCTCAAATATGTGCCCTACACTCCGTGCCAGCTTCTTATTCAGCTTCAGCAGTGATGTGACCTCCCCAGCATCACCCCTTGGGAAGCTCCTGAAGATCCTCTCCACGCTCTCCACCACCATCCGAACCATCTCTGGCTCCAGCCGGTCTGGACCACCCCCAGTTCCACCTGCTGCCATCCCCCCAGCCCCAGTCCCCTCAGGAACTCCGCCCCCTGCAGGTGGAGAGAAGGGGGGTGAACCAGACTCCTCTTCTCCTCCTGCCCCAATGTCCGACTCTGGAGTGCTCCGGCCTGGCCAGATCCTGGGGTCCCCTGCCCCAGGTCCCCCAGAGAGTGGTGACAGTTTCTCTCCAAGTTCAAGGGGGCTCTTGGGGCTAAAACTACGGGTACTACCGGCCTTTTCCCCTGGGCTGCCGTGCCCATTGCTCATGCTCCCTTTTCGGGTACCCGCAGTCTCAGAGATCTTGAAAAGCGGAATGCTAGAGACAGGAACAGCAGGGACTGGTTGGCTGAAGAGCCCCGGATTGGTTGCCCACTCTCTCAATGCCTTTTGCAGGCGTCGGACATGGAGAGGCTTGGTGGCCATGCCCACAAGTGCCATGATCTCCAGGAACTCCTCCTCACCAGCCTCACACAGCTGCTGCACATCGTCCCCTCCTTGCTGGATGAAGGTCTCATAGTAGGAAAGAAGGTTGGCGCGCTGCAGGACCCGATACAGCTGCAGCTCCCCCAGTGTCCGAGGCAGTGCCATGGCTCGGGCACTGGCCCTAAGGAGGGGTACAAGAAACAGGCAGTCAGTGCAAATGCTCCTACTGGGTACCAACCCACACTAACAATTGACCTCTCTTTCTTGCCTCCTCTTCTTCCCCTCCGTCCTTTGAATACTCTCTCTGCCCAATGTCCAGAGCTGGGCACAGACTATGGAAGGCATAGCCATGACAGTGCCATCGCAGGCTAGCCTGATACACCAAAAGCCACGTTGTCTGTAGGAGTCAAAGACCTTTTCCCCTCCTCTTCATCTTTAACCTTTCTGGTCGGGGACAAGAAAACCTGGAGCACTGAGGCCACTAGTGCACCCCTGAGATGGCTGAACCCTCTCTCCCCCAAAACAATCTTCAACTGCTACCCTAAACACCCAGGAGTCTTAATACCACTTAATGGGACTTCCCAAAGTAAAGAGAATATAGAAGTCCCTCCTACTCATAGTGGACACTGGGGGCCCAGTGCTGGCCAGTTTCACTCCCTGTCCAGATGGCATCCCTACCCAGGTGGCTGAGGGAGGGGTGTGGCTCCTTCCCTGGCTTTCCTACTCAGTGAGGCAGGTGGACCCCTGCTCCTCTGCTCTCAGCTTTCCTACAGATTAGGCCTTCCCCCCTTGTTTTTTCCCTCCAAGACCTCTCCTCCCTGCCAACCTGCCCAGGGCCCCTCAGTTGTGACCTCCCCTGGTGTGCCTTTCCCACTCCCTGGGAAGTCCTGTCCCTTCAGCTCAGGCGATGGGGGAGGGGAGGGGAGGGGCGCCTCAATTGTTCTTCTCTGGGGCCGTTCCACCCACACACTCCCACAGTGGTAGCGTCTGTGGGCAAAAACCGCCTGGGGGCTCCCACCTACTCTCCGCTCCCTTATTTTCCACCCACATCTTTGAGGGGAGTGGGGAGTCGCTCAGGGCCTCTTCAGGGAGAGGCTGCACACTGAAACTCCCCTCCCTATGCTGTGAAGGAACGGTCAAATACAGGAAGGGACACCTTAGGCATCCACTGCTTCAAGCCCGCGGATGCGCCTTTAACTCAAAGGCGCCAGCTTCTCCTGGACCCGGTGAACGCGCTCTGTGCCGACAACACACTGATCCAGCTGTGCGTCCCCCACCCTCCATACTGTCACTAGCTTAAGCTCCAGGGCTTCCCCAGGCGCTTGGGGGCTCCCGCATTCTTTACAGGGGGCTCTCATGCTAGGTCATGCCCACAGAGTAAATCTGGAATGGGGAATGAGGTAGTACACTCTTTTGTATTCAGCTTCCTCAGCTCCTTGTCTGTTCCCAAGGTCCCCTAATTCGAAGACTCACCCCCTTTTCCATCAGTCTCCACCCCCCACCCCCGTCCCGCTTCCCCACGTCCTCTCCTCGACCTCCACCCTCCGGACCCCATTCCTGAGTCCAGCTCCACCCATCTCCACTCCCCGCCGCCTCCCTTTGCCCACTAACTTGAGTCTGGGCTGCGGGGTCCGGCGGGCGCTGTCCCCTCCGCCCGGCGGCTGCTCGGCTGTGGGGGAGGGCGCTCTGTGCATGGACGGTCGAAGACCACCGGGCCTGCCTTCTCGATGCCCGGCGCTCCGCGCCTGCTGCACGTTTTGCTTTGCCCGGTGCGCGATGCTGTGTCCACCGCTGTCCAGGCTCTGTCCCTCCCTCCACGTCTTCTCTCTCCGAGCCTCCGCGCCTCTGTCTATGCCTCTGCCCCCCCCCCTCCCCGGCTGCGCTTGCCGCCTCTCCGCGCCTCCACCCCCGCAGGACGCACGGGGAGCGAGGCCCGGCGCTGCGCTGGCTGCCGGGCAGGCGGGAGGAGGGCGTGGGCAGAGCCGGGGGCTGGGGCCAGGGGTAGGGGGCGGGAGCCGGGGCCTCCGGGCTGCCGAGACGCCGCAGCAGAGACAGAGGAGGAGACTGGGGGCAGGACGTGTGGGGCAGGAGGCGGGGGCTGGGGCTCGGAGTCAGGGTGCTGAGTCGGGGACTGAGGTGACCGAGGCCGGGCTGTGGAGGGCGAGCTTGGGGACCCAGCGGGCGGGGCGAGGTCGCTCCGTGCCGCCCACGCCGGATGCACAGCCGGCCCTCTCTGCGCCCACGTACCCACGTGAGCGCCCCGCCGGCTACATTCCTACTCCCCCCACCCTCTGCCCCTCCAAGCTGAGAGCGCTGTTTCACAACCACGCACAGGTACACAAAGACACAGAAGCGCACGTACGTGCACACTCGTCTAAACAACTACGCGAAAGCCCGCAGCCCACACTCCGGCCTCGCGGTGCTTGCTGTTCGTGTGAATGTTAGAAGAGTGAGTGGGGAAAAGTTGGCGAAGGCTTCGGGGTGCGCGGCTTCTCTTGTGCGTGCATCTGACTCCCAGTGGTACTTATGGCAAGTCTGTGAGCGCGGAGCTCTGCAGGAATCCCTTAGATATATCCCAGCACCCTTCTCCAGCCCCAAAAGGAGTTCTTAGGATGGCTCTCGGAAACGCAGGCTTTCTTCACCCCTGCTTCGAGTCTTCGCGGGAGCTTGGGGAATAGGAATGGGCGGGTTATGCTAGAAGCGGGTTGATTTAGGCGCAGGGGGTTCCGTTAGTGAAGGTCAGGCAGGGATTGGGTGGGCGGGTGGTACCCTATGTGCTTAGGATGGGAACCTCCTGCTTGAGGGATGGCTGGGGTAAGGAGGACTCCCCTTCTCGCCTTGTCTATTAGGGGACCTCGACGCAGAGAGTGTTGTGGAAGATGAGCAAGAGGTCGGGAGCGTCGGACGTGATTACCAGTGGAGGAGCTAAAGGGAGGAGCTCCTTGAAGGAGCCTAGCCCCACTTCGCAACCCACCGCCCCTCCCCCCTTGCTTTCTCCAAGCCCCATCTGGTTCCCATTACACTCCCGCCCACGACTAGGAGGGCTGGTGGGGGGGCGGGCAAGTGGGGGTTTTAGGCCGCGGGGAAAGGAGTTAGGGGAAAGCTAAAGGACTGGCCACAGGCGAGGGTCCCCTTAGTTGGAAACCTCAGCCCCGCCCTCCCATTCCGCACTTCTGAGTGGCTGGGTCAGACAGGGCGTGGGTGGCGTAGGTCGTGGCTGGTTCTACATTCCGGCCTGGCCAGGGGACCTTTCTTTTTCTGGTGGGGGCAGGGAAGGAGGAGTGCGTTATTGGTTGGGAGTATTTCAGTAGCTCAGATTCTTGCCTGCATCCTCTTAAACACCGCACATAATTTGGGTGGTAGGAACCAGTAGGGACTACCCCTCCCAAACCCCATGCTGCAAGGAAGAAGCTCAGCTAGACGGCTGCCTCCGGGGGTACCCCACAACACCCTCGGAGCAGTGTTGGTACCCCTCCCCCACGCCCCACTCGGGTTATTTTGGAGTCCGGGCTGCCAGCCGCTGGCCCCGGGTTTCCACGTGCCCCCGCCCTCCCCCGCCCACGGTCCCCGTGACGCACATCCTCCGCCCACGCAGCCTCTGCTCCAGGCGCCCCCTCCCTCCCTCCCACCGGCCCCCCTGGGGCGGTGCTGAGTCCTGGGATCTGCTGGGCGACGCCCGTCGGTGGAGGGAGGCGGAGTAGGGCGTGAAGCAAGGGGGCGGCAACTTGCTGGCTGCTGGGTTCCCGGGTCCCGGACCAGGAAAGAGGAGGAGGGAGGAGTCGATTCTGAGGGCTGCACTGCCGGGTCCGGGCGAATGCTTGGCCGGAGAAGAAGGAGGCTAGTAAAATCCCGCGGAAGGGGCTTGTTCACTCCTCTAAAGACAGACAGAAAGGGTCCGGGTGCGAACCTCAGCGTGGGAGAGTGAAACTACTGGGTATTTGTATCTCAAGAGTGTCATAAGGTTCAAATAGAAACTATGTGACAAACTGCAAATTGTAGAGTGCTAAGCAAATTTAAGACTCTATTGTCTTAAATATGTATTTTTGTTTCTTTATATCTACTTGTATATCTGTGTATCTAGGTTTGTATCGGGGCCCATATATGTGTGGATTTAAAAATATATTTTAAAAATCATTGACTTGTCAGGCCCCGCCAGAGGCCCAGAGCGCCCCCGCAGCCCGCGCCGGAGCTGCTGAGATGTCTGTTCTTCGCTTCCCTCCCACTCCTACCACCCCCACCTTCCCTCCTACTCCCTTCCGTTGAGAACAAGGAATTTCCAGCCTTTAGCAAAGGGAGAGAGAGGTGGAAGAGACTAAGACCAGGAGAAACTATAGAAAAACATGAAGATAAGAGGTGTGTTTGTGTGTGTGTGTGTTTTTTTTTTGGGGGGGGGTGGACAAAAAGGGAGTGAGAACAAACGACAATTTTCATTTCTTTTTCTGCATGGGCCCCGTTCTCCTTAGTGTCCCACTTTTTCATTCAGGACCACATCGGTACCTAACTCAGCTGCTCCCTTCTCCCCCATCAGTGTTTTCAAAGACACACAAAGCAGATTAACTGATCTCATTTAATCAAAGCTTAATATTAGGTTTATTGTTTACACTGTTCGCTTCCAGGAAATGAGACAGTATCCTTGGGTCCTAGTCCTCCAGGAAAAGGGGAGAAAGATTGTGAAGAAAAGGGAGAAAGTGGGTGGAAGAGGAGTGAGGATACTGCAAACCAGTCATTGCGAACCAGAAGGATTGTTGCTCCCAGGCACGTGTAGATTTTCATCTAGCAGATTGCACCGCTCACTCCTCCTCCCCACTTTTTTACAGTGCCAAATGCTTGGAAACTCACTCACTCTGGCTCAAACTCACCTTCCTGGACCCTCTCCTTCCTGGTCCACCTCCAGGCAAAATTAATTCCTCCCACCTCTCCAAGGAGGTCTTTATACACCATTTTAATGTATGTTTGTTTTACCCTCAACTCAGGACCTCTTCAGAGTAGGCCTGATCTCTGGTCAGCTCTCTAAAATGAATGAATTGATGATGCTATTTACAGACCTGAACAACTATGACAGGGGCAAATAACACAACATTTACAGCAAAAGGGGCTGAGCCTGGACAAAATTGTTTTAAGTAGAGACATTTGTTTCACTTCTCTGCTCCTTTTAGTTTCCAGTTAATCCCACAAGTCTGGCTCATTGACATTCTTAAATGTCCACTACTCTGGTAAATTAATTCACAACCTGGTACTATACATAGAAATCCTTGCTGGTAATAGAAAAAATGAATATAAAATAATGATTCTCCTTTTCCTTTCCTCAAATACCACCAGAATCTATGGTCTATGAAGTGTCCTTCAATTCGTGTCTGTCTCTCTCTGTGCTGGGGATCAAACCTAGGGCCTTAGGTTTGCTAACTTGCTGAGGCTGGTCTTGAACTTGTGATTCTCCTGCTTCAGCCTCCTCAGTACCTGGTATTATAAGGGTGTGCCTGCGTTTACCACTCAGTTCTTTTACAAGGAATACTTTGCCTCTTAAAGACAAATGTTCCTAACTACTCTCTATGTAGAACTTAGTCTATTAGGAGAGATAGCCATACAAACAAATTATCACAACATAATGCAATAATAGGGGTACAAACTATGACAGAAGTGTTAAAAGGCAAGTGATCTATTCTGCCTGTTGTGAGGGAGTGGTTAGGTGACCGTTAGAGGTGATGAGGCAGTCCAATTCTGAGATATGAAGAGATTTCTGGGAAGAAAGGAAGTCAAATCAGACCAGAATGTGTGCTTGCATGGAGAACTGTATGTTTGGAAAACTAGACATTATTGTTTATTGCTGGGTAGTGGGTGGGGGTGGTTAGAATTGAGTCCTGGGAGGTGTACAAGCCATTGTATTAAGGATGTTATATACCGATATATCTCAAACTGTAGTTAGGGACTGGACCAATCTTTAAAAAAAATTTCCAACCTATTATTGCCCACTGATTTTATAAAATACACCAAAAGTGGATTAGAAAAATGAAAAAATTCCTCCATTTAAAAAATTTGAGTCCATAAAAAGTTTCTCCCTCAAATTGCTATTAAACTTTCTAAACACACAATTTCTGAAATTGTTTCATTGCAGATTAGCATCAAACAGTATCAAACTTTTATTAACACTGTTGTAGTTTCTTTATGTTTTGGGTTTCATCCTATGAAGATAATGTGGAACCATAAAGTCCGTATCTTGAGAATGGCAAGGTCAGATCTGCATTTAGGAGCAAAATGAAGGAAGGATTTATAACTGCAAAAACAGCAGGGAGGCCAGATGAAGGAAACCAAGGGATCTTGTTGCTTGAAAGTCCTCCCAGTGAGAAATGACAAGGTTCTGGGTGGAATTAGTGGTATGGGATGGAGAGGAAAGGACAGATCTAAAAGATAAAAAATAAAATCAGTAGGACTTGGTGTTGGCTGAATTGTTTTCATTGAATATTCACAGTCTGCAATCCTTTATTCACAATAATTAAATTTTGAAATTAGGAAAACCAAAAGTATTTTTCATAACTTATTTGACATTAAAATCTATTCTGGGAGGTGGGGATATAGCTCCGTGATAGAACACTTGCTAAGTACCAGGCCCTGGGTTTGATCCCCATCACTGAAAACAACAACAAAGTCTTCAACCTAACTTGACCTGGGCTCATTTTGTGGCAGAGAACTTGACCTTAGCTTACACGAGGTTATTTATAGTTTTCATTTATACCTCTTTCATTCATCTTAGCATCAGTATTCATAAATGTCATTGCAGAAATATTAATTTATTTGGTTACCAGGTGCTGCCCTAGATGTCATTAGGATTGTCCCCTTGTATACTGCATGTGTGCCATTTTATTTTTCTAAAATCCAAAAGGTTCTAAAACACATTTACATCCAGATTTCCCACCCTATTTACCCATCAGCTTGGCCTAAGTTTTTTTGGTCATTTGCATAAATCAGATCCACCTGCAGATAATGAATATTCATTGCCGTGTGTGCTACATAGACTTTGAAGGTGAATCTCAAAGTGCTTTGAGCAGTATCCTCATTATTAAAATAAGGCAAAAATATTCTTAAATTACTTTTTTTTTCTTTTTATTTTGGTACTGGGAATGAAGTGCTTTATCACTGAGTGACACCCTCAACCCTTTTTATTTTATTATTTTAGTTTTGAGATGGAGGTGTGTGTGGGGGGGATCTCCCTAAGTTGCTGAAACTGGCCTTGAACCTGAGATCCTCTTGGCTCAGCCTCTGGAGTTGCTGGTATTACAAGCACTGAATTCTATATTGAACTGACAGCAATCATTTGGGTGATAAGGTGTGCTATGTTTGTGGACCACTAATCTCATTACTGTACACCTCACTTACACATTTTAATAATCAGTAGTTAGTGATATTCCGGAATTAGTTACCAAACCTGAAATAAAACGTTTGTCTTTAGTCAAAACTAAAAAGCAAGCTCTGAATAGTGAGAATGGAGTGTGGAAGAAAAAATGAGTGTGTGTGTTTATATAAGTGTATGTATATTATATATTTGTACATAATGGCATTCTGAAATATTTATAAAGTATACATATATATGCATGCATATTACTAGACTTTAAGAACAGTGTTCTACTCACAGAAGCATTGAAGAGTGCAGAGTTCCCATATACCCCAGTTTAACCCTGTTAATATTTAACATTAGTATGGTATACTTTCCACCATTAATGAAACATCATTCATACATTATTATTTGTTTTGTTTTGTTTTGTTTTGTTTTGTTTTGTTTTGTTTTGTTTTGTTTTTGGTACCGGGGATTGAACCCAGGGGCACTCCACCACTGAGCCACATCCCCAGCCCTTTTTTGTATTTTATTTAGAGACAAGGTCTCACTGAGTTGCTTAGGGCCTTGCTAAGTTGCTGAGGCTGGCTTTGAACTCGTGATCCTCCTGCCTCAGCCTCCCAAGTGCTGGGATTACAGGCGTGCGCCACCGCGCCCGGCCATACATTATTATTTTTGTGGTACTGAGGATTGAACCCATGGGAACTCTAGCATTAAGCTACATTCCCCAGCCCATTTTATATTTTTAATTTCGAGACAGGATTTTGCTAAGTTGTCCGGACTGGCCTTGAACTTGAAATTCTACTGACTCAGTCTTCTGAGTGGCTGGGATTACAGGTGAACATCACCATAGTCAGCTACTCATACATTATTATTGACTGAAGTTTGTAGTTTGTTCATATTTTCTTAGTTTTATTTTTACCTTTATTTTTTCTGTTCCAAAATTTCACCCACAATATCAATTACTTCTAATTCTATTTCTCTTAGGTTCCTCTTCTCTGGGACAGTGTCTCAGACTCCCTGTTTTTGATGATATTAATAGTATTGAGGAGCATTTTTGGAGGTTGTCCTTCTGGAATTTATGCAATAATTTTCTTTTTCTTTTTCTTTCTTAGATGTTGATAGACCTTTATTTTATTCATTTATTTATATGTGGTGTTGAGAATTGAATTCAGTGCCTCACACATGCTAGGCAAGTGCTCTACCACTGAGCCACAACCCCAGCGCATGTGCAATAATTTTCTTATGATTAAGACTGGTTGCCGGGTGCGGTGGCATACGCCTGTAATCCAAACAACTCAGGAGGCTGAGTCAGGAGGATCGTGAGTTCAAAGCCAGCCTCAGCAACTTAGCGAAGTCCTAAGCAACTCAGTGAGACCCTGTCTCTAAATAAAATACAAAATAGGGCTGGGGATGTGTCTCAGTGGTGGAGTGCCCCTGGGTTCAATCCCCAGTACCAAAAAAAAAAAAAAAAAAAGGACTGGTGTTACTAGTTTTCATTATTATTTTTTGTGATGCTGGAATTTAACCCAGGGCCTCATGCAATCTAACACTGAGAGACGTCCCTAGCCCTTGCTACTTTTTTTTTTTTTTTTTTTTGGTACTAGGAATTGAACTCAGGGACACTCCACCACTGAGCCACATCCCCAGCTCTGTTTTGTATTTTATTTAGAGACAGGGTCTCATTGAGTTGCTTAGTGCCTCGCTTTTGCTGTGGCTGGCTTTGAACTTGCAATCTTCCTGCCTCTGCATCCTGAACTGCTGGACTTACAGGTGTGCACCACTGCACCTGGTTTGCTATGAGTTTTGAGGAGGAATACCACAGAAGTAAAATTCCATTTTCATTAGATGATGGCAAGGGTATATGTAATATCAGTGTGGTTTGTTGCTGTTGATAGTAACCTCTCTAGGTCAGCTCATGAACATTTCTATGAGACATAGGATGAACATTGCAGTATGGTTGGCCTAGACTTTTTATGAGGATGTAATTTCTCTTCTTGTCCATAGCTCTGCCAATTTGGACTTTTAAAACCATCCTTGTTTTGATGGGCTGGGATATAGCTTAGTGGCAAAGTGCTTTCTTTGTATTCCAAGCCCTGGGTTCAATCCCCTTTCCAAAAAAAGAAAAGACAAAACAAAACAAAAAAACTTCCTTGTTTTGAAAACTTGACTCTTCTTCAGAAGTTACCCCTGCTCCTTTGTGTCTAGTTTTACTGCCCACAACCATCAGATCCTATGGGGAAAAAA